>JAULBW010054208.1:0-93642 GCA_032358265.1 Vaucheria bursata
GGTACATGACATGTACAGACTACACAGCTGGAGGCCTTTGCACACAAAAAAGAGGCTTTTAGATGCATGGGCATGTACATTTCAGGGGTAGAAGAATTGAACATGCCAAAATACATTCATGCAATACATGTTTAACACTGCTAGGTGAGGGGGGGGGGTGAATTCTGCATCATTTCTGGGGTATAGTGAAATCCTCTCCTGGACCAAAGTGTTCACACATAGGGTAGTACATTGAGGTGTAGAAAATATATAGTCAGCTCAAAACTAAAAAGTATTGATTTGTTCACTTAATCATGTACTAATTTATGTATAGTTCATACTATAGAAGAGTACTTAGAATATATGTTCATACCTAGTATGAGATGTTTGTTAAAATATGTTTTGAAACATTCCCATATCTTAAAATACACAAAAAGATTTGTTCACAATATTTACACAATTCTGCACAGCTTTCACAAAAGTTTATGACTCTAATATTTTTGCCAGTCTCCGCTAAACAAATGGTAGTGTCCCCATAAATAGCTATCTGACTGGGAAGGCTTAATATTTGCATTACTAAATCTTTACAAGCTTTCATTCTTCTTCTTGCACTCAATGCTTGCTACTTAGCTGAAGTATTGATAAAGAATTGTACTTTTACTATTTAAGAAGTGCAGCTCTATCTAGTTTTCATACATTTGCTCACCTATAATTGTCCTTTGTTTGTTTTCTATGGTTTTCCTCTCACAATATTCTTTGCTAATATATTTGTGAAGAGAACATCCAAGTAATCATTTGTTTGAATGTATTCTACTCCTATTTCTCCAAGTGCATTAGTTTCAATTTAAAGCAGTATTTACAATATGTGTGCTCTCCGTGGCATTGATTAATATGGTTAGCCAAAAAAGGAAAAAAAGCATTCACATGTTCATCAAAAAATTACGGTAGGCAGTGTTTGCTTTATTTATGTCTTTTCCAAACAACTTCAGAGAACAATGGGTTAGAAGCATACATGCATAAATCAGTACATGACAACTTTGTATGCAATTTTTCATTCTAAGGTACTATACCTCCAGCCATTATATAAAGAAAAATACCTGATGATCTTGCTTAAAAGTGGCCTTCGGCAAAGTTAGCATCAGCACAAACAAAGATACTTTTAGTAAATTCCTTTCATAATTGCCAAACTCAGTCATTCTTTTCATAGTAGCATTGTTCATGATTACTTTTTTGCAGCTGTGAACTTGAAGTTTTTATTTGAAAGCATAAAAACAACTGTTAGGAATCAACTTCCTAAAGTATTAATTCTGTTAGTGGCTGCAGTACAAGATTCAAAAAGACTTGTACAATTGTAAGATTTAAAGAGATTCACAAGTTCAGAATATTTGGTCTACATTCTAATGTCCCGCAGGAGATTATGGGGTCTGTTGAACTGTACCGCAGGGGTGTATGTGCTTTTGTTGTTGTGTTGATAGAGTGTCCTCACTTCTATCAACTCAATAAGTAAAAGTAATATTTCTGAACTAGTTCTTGTCCATTTTCTCTCATGTTTTCTTCAATGCATTCTTAGTAGTTGAGCACAAATGCAGTTAGGTTGTTAAAGCAAAAATAGATAACACAGCTGTTAAAAGAATAGAAGAGTAACGTGCAAAACAAACAAGACAGTTACAACATACTAAGTAAAGTATTATTATTAGAATGTATCATATGAGTGTATGTTAGAAGGGAACTTATCTGGAATAACAATACTACTCTGCACAGTAGCAGGGTAATCAGAGTGAAAACAGAAAAGAGCAAGAGATGTTTTTATTAATTAGCAAGTATTGAGTACAAATTGGCCAGATACTGAATTATTGGATTACTCCGTCAAGCATTTATTGGAGATGCCAGTTTGGGAAACACTGAGAAAATGTTTTGTCGAAAAATGATATATGGTGTAAATGTTAAAGATGTGGATATTGTTGGAAGGATCTCTTTCATACGTAAGATTAGAAATAAGGAGTGTGCTCCTATATTGTGACAATGGCATACATAAGTCCTAGCATACACCTCCCTTGCTGTGCATTTGCATACAATGTCTAAAATGCTTGTTAAAATTCTCAATGGAATCTCAACAGTCCACCAAGTTTTCTTAAGACTTGAAAGAATTTTTAGGTGTAGAATATTTATTTCAAAAATTAAGAAAATAGAACTTCTTTTCTTTTCTTACATTCCAAATATCCAACTTTGTAGTAGTTACCAGTACCTTCTATAAAGAGAGAAAAGATGAATGGCAATCATCCTAGTAGATTCAATGTTATGTAGCATAATAAATGTGTAATATGAAAGGCATTAAATATTTTTTCCATACTAATGGGTAATTTTTGTTGATACAAGACAGGATTAGTCTTTTTGATTATCTGAAAAGGCTTAAGTTTTTTGGGTTAAGCTTCATAAATTGCTTTGCAGTACTAACACTTTATTTACTAATATATACTAGATTTCCAACATTGAATCCCTCATATTGACACTTTTCATCCCCAAAATACTTAAATAATTTGCTCACAATTTTTAATTCTTCTTTCAAAATATCATCCTTATCACTTAAAGCAGTCATATAGTCCTTATGTGCAGAAGGTGAGAGGGGTAATAATATGGTTGATGCATTAAATACAAGTCAGTAGCTGTAGCTAGTAAAATGGCAGCATTTTGATGCCTAAATGAAAGTAAATTGTAGCAAAGCCCTACTATAGAATGATTTTTCAAGTACCTCCATTGTGGCTAAGTTTACATAGATATAAAGGTATTGTTGAAGCTCCTGATTTGCCCTCTTAGTTTGCCCATCAGTCTATCAATAGTATGCATAAAGTAAGCTTTTTTACACACTATAGTTCTTTAAAAATGAAGACCTGAATTGTGATACAAAAATAGAACCTCTACAAAAAACAATATCATGTAGAAAACCCTGAAGTCAGACAATTTCATCGAAAAATAAGTTAGCTAACTTAAAAAAATCAATTTTTTTAGAGGAAACAATGGAATGTCCTACTTTGAAAAAATGATTAATGACAGCAAAAACAGTACCTATCACCCCCCCCCCTACCAAAGGTAAACCTGTAATAAGGTTCATTGGTATTAAATACCATAAACAATGTGAAGTTGGTAGTGGTGCAAGTAGCCAAGCAGATTTTCTTAGTTCAGGTTTGGCTCAAGCACAAAAGTTAGTGACGTCAACATATAATTTGCAATCTTGACAAGAAGTATGCCACAAGTAGTAATGAAATATCAATTTGAATATTTTCATGAAGCTCAAATGGCCTGAAAAAGGCAAACTCAGACACACTTCTTAAACCACCAGTTTTGTAGACTTTGGAACAATAATACCAGTCCAAAATATTTGAAAATACTACAGTCCCAGTCCAAGGTTATTACACAGAGCATTTAAAAATACTCAACTTGTATGCACCAAATATATAGTTCCTAGATACTAGACTATCAAGTAAAAGTATTTTGACATAGCTGTCTAATGCTGGTTTAAAACCTTGCTCAATCTTAATATGAGCAAAAACTTTTTTTATGCCAGTTTTAGACAATGCCACTAGGTGACTTGTTGTATCCAATTCTATTTTTAGAAATTTTAGAATGTATTTTATTCCAAATTTAATAGTTTACAAAAAACATGTAATTCTATCTCTAGACACAGAATCCTCTTAATATTCTATATTGACTTTTCACTCAGATTAGTTTAACCAAGAATAATAATTAAGCCATTGTCTGTTGTAACAGTTAGAAGCTTTTTGGATAGTTTCTATATTCTAAAGATTTTTTACAACACATTGCAAATTCTCATGCCGTTATGACAAGGTAATAAACAAAATTCATTTAGCAGAGAATGTAGTTTCCAGTCATCTATTCAGTGAATGGTTACTGCAAGATATATCTTAGGATGTAACTTGACCATGCATTTTGGAACACTCAAAACAAAGATTTGAATAATACAGTGAAAAGGATATTTTAATGCCTGCACGGAAAGTATCAAATCAATCAAGGAACAGATGGGAAAGATAATGTGAATATTATGACGTTGTTTCTACTTCAGCAGCAGAAACATCAAAATGCATAATGAATTTAGAATTAAGTTGAATGCATGTCAACCCTTTAGATTGACTTATCTACATAATACACATGTACATATATGCTACTGATTACTTTTATACATTATATAGTACTATTGAACAAATACAAAATGCAACAAGCAAAGAACCATTGCCCAAAGTGTAACATGTGCAACTTAAACTTATCAAACACTAACATATGCATTTACTGTTGCTGAAATATTTTATAATATGTCGCCTCCATATTTGACCACACAGCTTGGTATTTCAATATTTTTTCCTGAATTGCTGCTCTTTTAGGAGAGTATTAGAAATCGATTGCTTGAAGCATTTCAATGAATTGTTCATTTTTTACTGATGAAAATGAAGCAATGTTGTCAATAGCCTAGGGCATTACTGCATTTGTTATTTGTTGAGTTTTTTTTCTAGTAGTAGTTTTCTAGGGATAGTCTTCTAAGCTGTTTGGTCAACAACAGTCTACTTACATCCATTATCAATTTTATGTCATCCATGCTTACGCAGATGAGTACAAAGAGTGCTTGTACCATCAGGATTTTTGCAAATAATGGCACCTATCTAGCAGTTGACATCTCTGACTCCCTCTTTACCTTCAACTCTGAAGTACTCCCATACATCAGTGGTAAAATTTTTTTTCTCTTGTAAGCACATAATTGCTTACATTCAAAAATTAACTCATCGGCAGTATCATAGTAACTGCTATTTCTTTCTCTCATATCACCATCATTTATACTACAAGTTGTGACCACACAAATGCAGCTTGACATTAATTTAGTCAAAAACTTTTGTATTTTAGGCAATTTGTTAAAAATATTATATAAAGTTGTTGCTTTTGGCAATAAAAGACATAAATACATTAATCGTCAATTGGTTCAAACCGTTCATTGACCAATTTATAAAACTATGACCATGAATCAAATCAGACCTTAAACCAAACCAAACCAAACCAAACCAAACCAAACTAAACCACAATGATTATTTTGAACTTTTGTAAACTATTTTGAACAAAAACTTGAAAAGCTCTAGGTGGGATCCCTGATATTTGTTCAGTGGCATCGTTTTATTTGAGCAAAATAAATCTTAATTTTTCAAGATAGCAAATAGCATAGCTATTGAAATTTAAGTTATGAAGTTTTCTTTTGCTTAAATTATGAACTCATCTAATCTGGTGAATGCCAAATATATTGAGTACTTGACAAACCATATACCAATCACCGTTCATGCACTTTGAAATGTCGTTCTTAGATTAAATGTTTTAGACTTATTTACTCTTTATATTTGGTATACACTTGATAGATTCTTACATCTACAACTGTTATCAAAATTTAATTTTTACACAAAATCAATTCCTGCACAATATGGCTACAAATAATCAAATGATGGAAACTAATACTGGTAGAATAGCTATTGTAGCACTGATATTATTTATAGTGATTGGAGACTGAGTTATATCTATGCTTTACCAGGATATGACATGATTTCAAAGGCATGCTGAAACCTCAAACGGAAAGAGTATCTCAAGATTTGAATTAAGTCAGGGTGACATAAGGTTTTGGCACAGCTGGATCCTAACTCTATAAAACCTTACGGCTGGAGTACTACATAGTGCTCTTGACTACACAATGAAACCTTTTTTTTAGGTTGTAAGTGTAAGAATAAAAAGAGTAAACTCAGTTTGATAATGATAAATCATTGAACACTGACAAAAATTTTTGGAAATGATCAAGTTAACTAGGGCTCTAGCATTGAAATTTCACCTTGCAAATTATCAGTGACAAAAAAACTTCACCAAAATGATCATTTTTTTCTAAATTAAGCTGCTTTAAGCTACTTTAGTCTATGACAAAGAGAAAACTATTTCTTAAGCAAGTAGACAAGAAGTATTAGATCTGATACCTCAAACTTATTGAAATTTTTATTATGATAACATTATTTCCTTTTGCCAGAACAGTAATTTAGATAAGATATAGCCAATAGTCAGATTGTGAATTATTCTAAAAACCACTTAGAGTTTCGAATTTCAGCATGGTTCTCCAAAATGTCTGAGTATTTTAAATAAATAGAGCAAATTATAAAAGTTGCACCTGGAAGCTTATTAATCATGTGAACCACCGAAAGTTTTGAATAGACACCAAAGCAAATTCTATAAAATCCGAAGAATGAACCAAATTTAATGTGTCCTGATCAACTAAGAAATCAAGTTATTAAGTGTAGCTTAATGCTTGTTACTGAATATGTTGCGGTTTGATTTTTAACTTGGATTTATGTCAGAATTGTTAGTTCCTCAAGTAAAATATTTTTCAGCATCAAGCATTGCAGGAATGTAAATCTTTGAGAAGGAATCTAGCAAAATCAGATAGCTCATGCATCTATAACTGATGAAATATTACTAATCTCTCTTAGAATAGATTTGTGAGCATTATTTTTTGTCCTTAATCAAAGTAAAAAGACGAACACTGCTTAAAGGCTTTTTGGTCGAGCCAAAGAAGCAACGAGCGAAATGAATTTTCTATCATTAACAAGTATGCTTTTGGATTCTTTCATGACGTACAGTTAACAAATTTTATGATTTTAATCTCATTACAAGATTTAAAAAGTATGGTAGATCATACAGATTATTGGTGTTTATTAATGCCAACGCAATTTGATTCATTACACCGAAAGCGTGAACTGTAGCCGTAAGCATTTATTTGTCAATATGACTTCAATGTAATAAGATAAGTTTGCACCTCCTTGGGAAAAACTTGAAATAAAATGAAATGGTTGAGTAAATTCTCAACCAATTTCCCTTCAACTAATATGATTTTTTCAAGGAATCGCAAATTGGCTCTTCTATAGAGCAGAATTTTGTCATGCATAGATATTCAGTTATGTAACTACATATGAATCATGAACTGAACTGTCGAACCCGAATTGTACATTGAACTGCAAAGAGATAAGAAATATAGATATTTTTATGAATTTGATGGCTTGCCAGTAGGAATGAGGATTTCCATCTTTATATTTTGTATCTAAACGATTTACTGAATCAAGCAATGAATAAATCAGCATGACAAGTTCTGAGAATTAGTGGATACATAATTTGTCAGTTAAATGTAAACATTAAAAATGATTGAAACAGAAAAAATGTTTAAAACTGACAAAATAATTACATTACAAGCCCAATATTTCTAGTTCTTGTCTAAGACGTTGTCTCAAATAGTCGGCCAAAATAGTAACAGCACCGGCTTTTCCCCCAGATGTACCTACCATAAGGATTCCTTCCCCCGAAGAAAGGGCCAAACACGAAATTGGGTCCCTACTTGAGCTGTTCCCGCTTTCTATATAATTCAAAAAATGGAACATTTGAATAGAGTTACTGCTAATATTGAACAATTTTATAAGGTTTTAGCTTTAAATTGATAAATGTATTTATAGATATGTTATTCTAGAAACATCATTCTGTTTGTGGGAACGATAGTAAAAAAGAACATTAATAGTATAGACGTTGCATTGACCCCAAATTCAATTTTTAAATGAACTTTTATTATTCACTAAAACTGATTTTTTCACAAAATTTCAAAATTAGTGTCCTTTTTTCATCTCTAAGATGCACAAACTTGTCAATTTCATAATTTAAAAATTTTATTAATTTAACATTCATTCGGTAATACTATATTTCTTCAGCAAGTGGATAGGAAGTTTACCTTTCCATCCAGCTGTAGGGATACAAATTAAATTCGAAAATTAAAAAAAACTCGATTTTACTATGCAATATAATGATTCGACTGAATTTGTTGTGACAGCTATAGCGAAGGTGTGGTTCTTATCAACTAAAATTGAAAAAAATGAAAAAAAATAGAAAAATAAAATTTTTTTAATTTTTTGCTCTATAGTGGTGAGGGCGTAAGGTTCTTCCAACGAATTAGTTCAAATGCATGTTATATATAATTTATTGTAATAGGCAACATAGCATAGATAATACAGCCAACAGTAATACAATCATAAAAGATGCAACTCGACATTTCGACGTGAATTATTCAAGTTAGTAGCTTCAATTCGTATATTTCGCCATGACAGTTCATTGTGAACAACGACCCGTAGAGATAGTATACAAACAGATATAGTCGAATTTAATCTCGATAATACTGAATTATTCATGAAAAATGTAATTATACTCACCGTGTAAGAATCTTGAATCCTGAGCTCTATAAAGAGGGCTTAAATCGTGCAGGTGGTGCATCGATATCCTTCCACTGGCATCACCAAAAACTGCACAACAAAGCAAAATTAGCGTACGCATATGTCATAATTACATGTGCAGTAGAGCAAATGCAAGAATGAAGAGAAAAGACAGCGAAGTGCACTGGTATTTTTACCGTTGCAAAAACTCATTTACAGATTCAATGAAATTAAATCTGTACTACTTAACTCGAAAAGTTCAGACTAATGACTCCAAAAACAGTTTAACATGAATAATCCATAGAAGTACATAAATGGATAAAGTCGAATATAATCTAGATTACACTAAGTTATCAATCGGAAAAATACGTATATTTTCATAATTTCAGTCCAAGATGCTTTCCATTACATGAATAAGGTACAATAAAAAAAATGATATTAGCTTTTAAAAACAAATATATTTTTACTGCAATTCATGTAAGGGAATTTGAAACTTTCAATAAAACATATGCATCAAGCAAATCATACTTGAAACAGAGAAAGTCCTGATTGAAATCATTCGGTGATTTTTGATTTCGTTGTCAATGCAGTGATTCATCAAATGATTCGTTTGAAATTTCACTAATTTCAGTTATAAGTCACTGTGTAGTGTACAAAACGTACTTAAAACTGTTCCATCTTCAGAGAATAAAAATGCACCAATAGCATCGTTCACCAGCAAGTGCGCTAAAAAGTGCCCATTCGTCGTATATGTGATAAGTACTCCTTTAATGGAATCTTCAACAGATCTTACATATGCCACGATAATGCCACCAGAGAACCCCACCCAGGCCAGAGTCGTACTCGTGCCCTTTCGAATATCTAATCGTTCTAAATCATTATTGACATCAAGTTGAAGGAGAAAGATACTGCTTTGCAGTGACCAAAGCTCAATTTTCAAAGGTTTCATGCTCAATATGAGAGCATCGGAACGCACAGAGAGCGCCATACAAGGGCCTTTATGAAAATTAAAATTAGATAAATAATGAAGAATTTTTCATGCATAAGCATTTATTGGGCAACAAATAGTTTCGGGCAAATTACAAATTAAAGAAAATTTGAAAAATTCCTTCTTTTTCGATGCATATCATGTTGAATTCTTACAATTTCGAAAGGCCAAAATGAATGTAAACTGGCTTTTCAAAAAGTGAGCTTAATTTATTTTCTTCAAGTAGCTCAATACAAAAGTACACAACTCCTCGTAAAATGCAAATAAAATTAATGTTACAAAATTACATGTCAATTGAACCAGAGGCGACAAAAGATAAATAGTTCTGCAAAAAATACAAAAATGAATTATTAGCAACTTTACCCTTTAGAAGAATAAAATTAGTAGAAATAAAAATCCTTTAGCAATAAATAGGAAAAATTAATTCTTTCCAAAAAGAATTATACTATTTTAAATGCTCACTTGTATTTCCCACAACGCATACAAATCATCTAGCTAATTTCAAAATGTAAAAAATATTCTAATCAGTCAGTAAATACATATATATGCAGTTGAATCTCTCAGATCGGACACCTTGTATCACCAGACACCTCAGTAAGCTGGACTGCTGACAAGACAACGACTTTCCTTTCAATTGTTTTGTCTCTTGCATATCTGGACACCTCCGTAAGTCGGACATTCGAGTAATTGATCACGAAGTGCCCGACTTAAGAGGTTGAACTGCATATTTAAGAATTGCAGCAGATTATGGGATATTTATTAATATGCACTTTAAAAAGCGAATACTCGTCGAATATGCTTTATCATATTTTTCAGAGCTTCAACTCGACTAAAGTTGATTATTTCAGACATGAGGAATTCTCCTACAGCCAATGTTCACTTCATGAATAAACGAAAAAGACAAAATTTTCAAGGTCAGCTTCAAATTTTTGGATGTTAAAAATCTATTCGGCAATTCGGCAGATTCGTTGTATCCAACGTTCACTGCATTTCAAAATAATTAAAGAACAAACACCTGAATGAAAGTTGCAGTAATCTCCGAGTTCTAGTATATATAACGGCTGAATATTTAAATTTTCTGCATAGTTTTTTTTGCCTAAAGATACTCGGTTCCAAGACCAAATCACCACCGAGCAATCGCTAGCAGCCGTAACGAGCCTTCCTAAAACAATTAAAACAAAAAGTTCTAAAGATAATGCAAATGAGCCTCATCCTAATATTTGTTTTGTAATAACATAGTGCGGGCGTATTCATACAAGATTTTAGACTTGGTAAAAAATATTTACTGAAAAAATGACTAAAAACTGAAAATTAACTAATTGCATTATGCCATACCATTGGCTGCAATTAAATATGCAGTTTTGGCTTTCTATTTTAACTCATTTTGAGCTTGTTTATGGTTAGTCGAAGCAACCCACTCCCAATATCTTTTTTAGAAAATTCATCAATGTATCAATGATTGCTGGCAAAAATTCAAGACTTAATATTTCAATTTATTCATCTAGTCTTTAAAAGAAGCAATGAAATTTTACCTCTATAAGGTCTTTGGATACTTTTGGAGGAGCCTTCGTCTAGCTGTACATTCGTCACAGGTCGTAATCCAGAGCGATGAATCAAACTTACCAGTACAGATCCGTTTTTAACATTATAAACCTGTTGTTACATTAACGAAATGAAAATAAAACGTTCGTGACGAGTAAACTTCAGGCTGAATTACGATTTACGATCTATACGTTCAGTTTTGTATACAAATTTCTTTAAATGTACTAACAATGGCCTTTTCCAGATGTTACAGAGTTCTTCTACCTTTGTAAAAAACACGAAAAGTTAACCTATTTTAGCCAGCAATATTGCACGAAGAGGCAGATCATATAAATATACTCATTCGGCACATAAGGATGCTAAATAAAAAAGTTAAAAAAAATGTATCTCAACTTTGATGTTATCCTATAAATCATTGCATAGAATTCAAAATCAAACGAATCATTTAATGCATAACAAACCCTTCATGATTTATACAATTATTCATTTCACATTTCACAAGCACTATATGAACTCAAGATTGCTTTTCTGTACAGCTTCTCATAGAAAACCAAGGAACAATAATTACTCAAGTACAGCTTCTCTAATCTCGAAAAAATTTTTGGTTAACAAAAATTAACGTGAAAAATTGCATCATGAAAAAGACCACACTATTTGTCAAAATTTATGAAGATGCAAAAAATTATATAAAAAAATACAATTCACTTTTTCACTTTAATAAATATACTCAAGGAAGCCTGATAACCGATATGCCAGTAAAAACTAGATACGGAAAACATCAAATAAAGCAAATTCACTTTCACGAATTAGTTAAAAATCATATCGTGTCAGAATTCAACTTCAGATATTACAAATTTTATGGGTGGTCAGAACAAACTCGTTATATCCGACGAGTATTCTAATTTTTCAATGCATTTTGCAATGAATTATTGCAAAATTTTAAATATTTCATTTAATTATAGAAGATAATATTACCATCTTCCCCAGAACACAACACATACTCTCTCTATTCAAATTTAATTTTTGATGGGCATACTACTCGATTCATAAAGTGCCTATGCGTTGTATTGAGCAAAGGAGAACATGTTACTTACAAGACTTCATAAAAAATTTTATGAATCTGGTTGGAGTAGTCGATAAGCAACTGATTTCAAAAATCTCATTTTTCACACGATATTAAGATATTACCTACTATTCGAATAGAATGCCCAGGCATTCTATTTAAGCAAATATTTTAGTTGAGAAACTCAGTGCTGTAAAATATGATATATTTATACAAATTTTAACATCGCATCTAGACTTTCTAATCAGGGAAAAATGGCATTAACATAAGATAGAACGTTGATGGAGTAAGAAGTTTAATTTGCTGATGTGATTTGTTCGAAAAAATTATACTTAATTGGAATTTATTCGTGTGGCTATAATGCAATTAAAATATCATTACCAGCAGTAAAAGTAAATAATAATTTTTTTGCACCTGAAGCGTTCCATCTTTTCTAGCAGCACTTATAAAAAGACATGTTGAATAATCAAAAGCATACAGCCAGTTCTCGTGTAAGAGATTTTCACTCTGTGCATCTGAGTATCAGATCAACGAGACAATAAATATATGTAAACGTACATAATGTACAAAAAGTATACCCACTGAGGATTTTTTTAATTGCATAATATTAAATAGAGTATACTCTTTACGGTGCTAACTAGTTTATTCGGTAAAGCAATTATTCAAATTTAGTCTGATAAGATTAAGAAAATTGAAACTAGAATATTCAACGTAAATTTAGTACTTGTACTCTTTTTGTGGCCATATTTATAGACACTGTTACGTATAAGAATGCACGTATGTATGCATGTCTGATGTACCTGAATTAGAGCCAATATGAAACTCACCGCCCTTCAAATCTAACCTACAATATTTGAACAAAAATCATGAAATACGTGGCTATATAAAATTATATATAGATTCACCCATGTTGACAATACGCATATATATGTGTGATAGAGCTGCAGTAATAATAAATTAGAAAAAGCTGCTCAGTATAGGTCTAAAATAAAGGCATTAAACACTATTTCTCCATCAAATATTCAAAGTAGTCTAATAAACGCTGTCAGCATATATCCGACATATTCATCAACCAACTACATGAAATTCTATTTTCAAAAACTTAGTAAAACTTAATGATTCAGATGCAGAATATATTTAGATCTAAAATTTACAATGATATTACATCATAATGCAATGAACTTGAGATATAGCAAACTTATCCGGACCAGCAAATAAATTTATTTTACTCAAAAATCAGAAACTAAACTTGGCGCCAATGTTTTCTTTTTAATTTATTCGTTGTACGAGAAATTTGTCCAGAGTGAATTTATTAAATCCGAACTGTAGTATACATTTATATATTTACCTGATTTTACCAAGTTTATCAGTTAAGCTAAGCGGCGCCAGTAAGCTCTTACGAGAGGCCCTCGATCTGAATTTGAAAGGAGGTTTTGCCTCCGGGGGGAATACTTTAAACAAATGTACCCCAAAGGTACCCAACTTTGTCACCGAAATCATCCTACTCGTAGTATAGAAATATATAAAAACATGAGATTTCAAAGGCATTGAACTTGAAATATTCCAGATCTAAAAAAATGTTGAGAATTTCATTAAAATCTCTGAGATTCTATATTGGAAATTGGTCAAGAGGCTCCTAAACTGAATGAAAATATACGTATATGGGTATAATACGAGGAAAAAATTGCTTGAATAACACATATGACTTTTTCCACATTATAAAAGATGATGAAATTCGAAAAATTTAATAATAATATTTCATAACAATTTTACCTTAAATATGAAATAATTAACTATATTTGAAGGCAGATAAACGAAAAAAGTAAACTTATAAAAAAGTGAATATATTAATATAGAAGCAGTTATGAAAAAAATTGGATTATGCATATGACAAAAAACTTTTATTCCAAAATCGAATTTCTCCTTCAAAAAGTACCCATTCTTGCATTAACATAGAGAATTAGCTTTTCAGGTAGTACTGTATTAAAAAAATTAGTTGTAGAAGCACTAAAAAGTAATCACCATCTTACATTTCTTTAGCCGGGATAGCGAAAAGTGCAACCAACTTATCTCTCTGTGTCACCTTGCTTATTAAACCAGGGGGGTAAAACAAAAGTGGAGGTCGAGAGGATTTTGATCCTAGTACCTACATAGGACAAAAGTAGGGATTTAAATTTGAAAAAAATTTTAAATATATATCTGGAAATAGTATAAGATGATACTGCGTACGAAACATTCAATTGTAGGAAATGGTCTTTAATTTTTAGAAGTATGCATAAAAGAATGTGAAAGCGTAGAAAAGTATCTAATTATTTGAATCGTTCAGAAATAATTCCGAAAATCCACCTATCAATAAAAATCTACTCATTACGAGCTGAAAAGCCATCAAATATGTAGCTACTCTTTCATATTTCTTGTTCTTAACATTAGGTCCAAAAATTTCAATTTCAAGCAGTGGCTTTTCTTGATTAGAAAGCTGTATGAAATGTGACAGTATTGACGGGTAGCAAAGCTTGCGACAAAAAATAGTTCTAAATGTACTACCATCACTTTCAAAGGATACTTTACCTCATGATAAAATAACACAATGATGCGCCATTATCTTTTGTGAGAAGTAAGGAAATTCTCTAACTGTTGGACTACATAAGCTACAGTGGGCTATAGCCTAGTATATTTATGCATATTCCTAAATACCAGTATTTAATTGCACAATATTTGAACTGTGAGTTGTATAAGACCCGTGTATGAATTGTAATGCAAGCTACTGCATTACATACAATCTACTCACATATAATATTTGCCACTTAAGCTCTGATAGAAATAACTGAGCACAAAATATAATGTTTCCTATAAATTAATGCTGTTCTTTTTTATTGTCTTTCACTTTGCTTTATCCATTTTTTTCACAAAATACGACATCACACTCCTATTTAAAATTGATGCAATATTACAAAAGCAAATTTTGGAAATTAAATACTGTTGCTGACAAAATATTAACAATGGTCAAATCAAATATTATTTAAAAATATATCCCTAGACATATGGATGGCTGAATTTACTTTATTCCATAGATACTGACTAGTATAGTATACAAGATAGTATACTAGTCTTTTTGAATATACGCATCATAAAAAGCTTCTAGAAGAATGTCTAAGCTAACGAATAATATATAACTTTACCCTTTCTCTATGCCTTAGCTATATTTACATTTCTATAATCGAGTTTTCGTCACCTGCGAAGCGAGAGGCCATACAACATCCCTAAGTGGGCGGCGCTGAGGGTGCGGTTTTTTGAAAATCTGTAATAAAATACTAATTCAATTAAAATAATTCGAAAAATTTTAATTTGATGCTGGCATGTAGGTTTTACACATTAGTCAGTGCCATGCATACAGTAAAATTCGGATATAATGAATTTTATTTCAACAAATTTCACATATAACAAATAAATGAAAAGTCTTTTTGTGTCCAAGTTTAGCTTCAGGTTTAATCTATTATTCCATATGGAGTAAACTTAAGGCATAATAAACTGACTTTGCATTGAACAAATTGTCACATATAAATTTGATGTAACCGAAAAAGTCCTGTCGTGTCCATGCTTAGCACAAATTTTTCATGCATAAAAATAATTTGTTTCTTTCAATGATGACGTTTCGAAAACTAGCTTCGATAAATTATTTTTCTCAGAGGGTTAAATTTCAATAAAATAACACAATTTTAATCATTCGAACGTGAACAGCTCATTCATTTGTAGAAATATCGATTGTTTCTGCTCTACGGCTATGCCGTCAAGTTTAGCTCAATCTACTTGAAAATTCTATCATAGACTTTTAGTTCGGATATAATGAATGCACTTAATGAGAATTCTCACGTACAGCAAATAAACGACAAACTTATATTCCAAACAAGTTCCGCTTCAAATTTTTGAATACAGCAAATAAATTTCATAGCCCTTATATATTCGTTACATCTAAAGTTTACTGTAGTACTTGAAATAAGCATTTCCATTTTTTACCTGTGGCGGAGTTTGCCCGAATTCTTCCATCTGTAACAGAGTGGACTGATATAGAAGGGGGTCCGATTTTTTTAGTAATTCAAGATCCACCATCCCTATAAAGAAAAAAAACAGATCTCATAGTCAAAGTTCGAAAACTGAAAGCAACATATTTGTGAATTTTATCATTAGACAGTTAGACTATCCCAAACTAGCATACAAAAACTTCGATAATCTTAAAATTGCCAGATGCATTAAACAATTGAGGACTCAGAAAAGGGTTAAGAATTTCAATTTCATATTCGTACATATTTTGTAATTGAAATATATAGGAAAATATGTCCTTTCTTCTGTAGGCCAAATATCGAAACATATACAAATACTATATAAGCGTATACGAGCTCTTAATATAGAGATTTCAAAATAAAATTTATATGAACAATAACCTCAATTCTTTCTTATGAAAAATATGAAACCAATATTTATATGTATATAGTGTATTTATGTATGCAGAGCGCATATTTTTTATCGTTTAAACTGAACCTGAATAGGTGAGGTGGTAAAATACATTCAATGCTCTAACCCCCTGAATTCCTCTCTGCTTGTATCCAAAAATCAAGTCAATCCAGCGATGCAACTTTGAGCTCACATATTCAGATTCCTATAAATAAGGTTCATGCGCAACAAAATATGGATAAAACTGCATTCACTAAACACAAAAAAATGGCAAAAATATCATTCTCAATGATAGAAAGAAACAGAGGCGATAAAAGAGAGAGGGATAAAAAATTAAAAGAGGACAGTACAAAAAAATTTTACAAACAATTTCTTTTGTTGTACTGCAACAAGTGCAAATACACTAGATGTCTATAGTAAGTAGTTAAAATTTATTTAAACTAATATAAAATTCAGCAAGATGACTAAACCAGCAGTTAATAAAAAACAATGAAGATTTTCAATATTTACAATGGCAAAAAGTCACTTTTGAAAAATTCGAAAAAATAATTCTTAGCGACATTATACTGGACCTTTCATTAACGTAATAATTGAGCTTCAAAACTGTAAACAAATATGTAATGGAAAGGGAAATTCAATATAAAAATTATTCATAGAACAATATTCTGCTCTGAATACATTACACTATGATCAATGATTTGCCCTTTTCATTGAAGGCATTAACTCCGCTTAATTAGACATTAGGAGCCTTAGTGAAAATTAATCAGTAACCAGAACTGTACAATTTATTTGCACCAACCACTAAAAAACTGTGCTAACAGTATTTTTAGTCGATATGGGGAATGTTAACTGAGTCTAGGGTAGATGGGTAAATCCCGAGTTGGGATTCCGATAGGTTAAGTTTGTTGTAATAACAAGCGGGTATGAATTCACACCTGCCACAACCTTCCCCCAAATATAGTATATCAAATTCTTTTGAGCCATAACTTCTAAAGAATTGACTATCAATGCACAACTTGGCTTCAAAGTGAGCTCTTATGAACAATCACATTTTTGATTTGTTTAAAATAAATTCCTACATAATTCCCTTCTCATGTAAACAACCCCCCCTCCTATTGTAAATGCCCCCTCCCCCTCAAATGCAAATGCCTAGGGAGGGTAGTAAACATGCGATTGGCTGCCATGCCCTCCCCCACTAACAGCCTAAATATCTTAATGATTTCTCCAACCCATCATTTGACATGGTGTTTGATGAAACGGACTTTTTCTTTTTCTATTCAAAATTTCTGTATGGGAAATTTAAAGCTACCTTGTAATATTCTAGTATATCTACTTGAATATTTCACATGGATCATTCACACTGAACTTTCATGGTGACAGTTTTTGGAAACATCAATTTCAGTTTAAGTTATAAACTTCGAGTTACGTCAGATTCATGCATCAGTCACCTTGGTAAGAATAATATTACTTTCTTTTGTTGTCTTTCTCTCTAGTGTGCGTACAGCATATCACAGAATTATAGCCATCAAGAAAATTATTACTTAAAACTTGAAAAATTTCATTACGAAGATATGCTCAGTAAAAACTAAATGTGGAAAATATTTTAGAACAATGCTGAACATTCTAGCGTAGCTTTACAAACTGGGCTTTTCTACCTGGACCTCGGAATTTTGTCCCAAACAAAAAGTCACGCAGAATTTTGCATAAATTTATTTTAAAAATTGTTTTTTGTACATGATTTAATTGTTGCTACCTTTCGTTTGAGATATAATTTCGGGGACAGCATAGACATCTGTTCACATTGACCATGATACTGTCAATTTTTTAGAAAACAACAAAATCAATAATATATGTAGATATACGTTTATATTTTTTACCAATGCTTCTCGATGTAGGCGAATGAATTTCCATGGATCCCCATTAGCCCAGGGCGGCAACTCTACATTATCCACCTTAATGGTAAAAGATGTAAATTGATTTGTCAGGTGAAAATTAATTTGATGCATTCAAAATATGATTCATCCAATGGATAGTTTGGTAAAAGTTGAACAGTTCAAAATTTAGCAACGTTTAGTGGTTGATCTTGTAAAAAATATATATTTAAGTATGCAAGCCTCGTAATCCATACATGCATACATATGTACGCAGATCAGTAACGTTAATCACCTTTGAGCCATCTTGCTTTAATCCTAACGGTAATCTCAGTTGATTGCAGAGCATTTCAGGGAGGCAGTAAAGCTCAGGAATAGCCTACAAAATCATTGAATATGAGAAAAATTTCCATCTTTCCCTCCACTAAAATATACCGTAGAGTATAAAGAGCATCTTCGCAGTTCACTTTCTTAGGCGTACAAGATAATACATGTAGACACATGCATATACAAAGTGACTAAAAGCGGACAAAATCAGTTTTCACTCTAAATACATTATACTCTTCAAGCTAGTACCATTATTTTTTGCTCCAACGAAAAATCAGCAAAAAAACGTATCTACGCATACACATAAATATATTTTTGACTCGGTTCATAGAGACAAACAAAATTATTTAGGCGGATAAAAAATATTTGATACAAAATTACAAACAAGATAGCTTAAAGAAGATGAAAAATTTAAAGCAAAAAAACAATGTGTCAGTTTTTTTAACTTTCATCGCATGAAAGAATACAAAGAAGAGTAAAATAAAAAATATTCTATTTTCTTCAATTTTAAAGGGTTATGGCAAAAGCTTAATCGACTGGATTCTTAATGTACTCCAAAAACTTGAATGAATTTATTCAAATATATATATGTAAATGAGGATTTAAAAAAGTCTACGAACAAACAAAAAATCGATCAAATATTTTAAATTCATGGAAGAATATGTTGCTTGTATCTACGGCCTTTTATCTGTTGACGATAAACAATGGCATCTTTTTTAAATGGGAAATATACGTAAATTCTAGATATTTCAGTTAAAACTATGCAGGTTCACCAGTCCTTCAATCTCAGAACAATTTAAGATTCCAAAAAGCAACAAAAAAACTGATAAAACCTAACTTGAATTACACTAGTAACAGTTTTAAACTAGAAGTCTGTCTTCTAAAACTTTTCATTAAATCCAAAGACACTTATCTACCAATATAAAAATTTAAAAAGTTTTACACATTTGTTTGCAGTAATTTGGTTAAAAATGAAGAATATGCGAGGTACTTTACTGATGTGGTAGGAATGGCTAATACACTAACCTCAGGTTCTAGTGAAAAAATGAAAACTTGTTTTAAAAAAGGCCTTTAAATGTTTTTTGAAAATTCAGTTATTATATAAAACATAATTCGTTCCTGCTGTTTCAAAAGATCAAAAAGATTTCATGAAAATATTTATAGCAATAAAAGATAAAACCAAATTGGGTTCTAAACGGATCGAAGCTAAAAACTATAATTACTCCTTAGAGCACTTATCAAGCTAATAGAATTTTTATGCTGTAAAATCTTTCAAATCTGGGGCACTTTTATATGAGTGTAGGCTATTCTTTTTGTGCGCACTGCAATTTTTGTTAGTTGTCGCGATAGTTTTTCTAGCTTGACCCCGGAATTTTTCCCAAACGAAAGGTCATGATAAATTTTGTGCATATTCATTGAAAAAGAATATTTTATTGTGTACATTTCCATATCTGTGACCTTTCATTTAAGACACAATTTCGGGGACAGCTTAGATATCTATGTTGCAATTTGGGTAAAATAAAAGCAATTCATACTATTATTGTTCATGGTAAAATATTTCGAAAAGTTACAATTCACCATAATTAAAAAAAGTATGCATAATATATCTGACCAACGCATACCTCCTTGTTGTCCGAATGATTTTTCACTGCATTTTTATATGATGCCGGAAGAGACGAAAAAAGCCGATCTGGCTTATCAAACCGCCCATCCTAAAATAAAAAATTAGCAAAACAGATGTAACGATTGTACGGCATACTTATATTTATCTTAGGAACTATCTCAAATATATAAATTTCTCCATGTAGAGATGCATGAAAGAAAAGAGAATCATACGTAAAAATTTTGCACAAAGTACTAAATGCTTCTATAGATCTATTAATTGACAAGGTAGAAATGTTAAATTGATGAAGCTTTGTAGACTGGAAGTCGAACACTAGAGTTGAAAAAAGTAAATTGATACTAATATACATCTATAAGTACACAATAAAATTATAGCGAATTCATGGCAAATCAATTCTCCAAGGAGCTACTTTATTGGTCAATCCAACAATTGTTATTTTTTTAAATGTATCAAAACCTACAGACAGATTGACATTGTGCCAATGGTAGCCTAAACATGAGCTATTTCAATGCGACATTTAGATTGAGTTTTGTAGTTTTCACTCAACTCAATCTGAAAATCAAATGTGAAGTGATCGAATATGTAAGCGATACATCTATCCAGTAGAGGATATATTAAAATAAGTTAAGATTTGTGTTTAATGGCATACAGAGACTTTATAAAAATGCAGTTAGGTAAGAGAGCAGTGTATAAAGAGTTCTAGTGATATCTTGGTAAGTTATATCAATAATTACTTATCTATAAAAATTGTACCTGCAAATGTATATGCAAGCTGGTGTACGGCTCAACTCGCATCATGTACCAAATAACAAATCCGGCTGTACTGTCAGTTACATAACACTTAATGAGCACTTATTTGGAAAACAAGCACACGAAAATGAGAAATTCAAACTGAACATAGTTACCTGTAATGACTTCCATGATGAAATGGGGGGAGCGCGGGGGCGCACATTAAGGGGGATTCCTCCTCATAATGCTCATGTTTCAACTTCTTCTTGGCTATCTGATATGGGATAAAATAGAAAGTACGAAAATTGCCAGGATTTTCATTTCAAATATACAAACTATCCCTAAGCACATTACAGCAAGGGATTATAGATTATGCTTATCAAGCAAATTGAGGAATAACTTGTGATAAGATACTTTTAAACATACATATATATATAGATGTATACATAAATTCAGCATGTAATATTTTGGTTTCATCCTTTAAAAATGTTTATCATCCTGATAAAGAGATCTCAAGAAATATAGCAAACTCACACGAAATAAAGAAAGAGGGAGAAATAGAATAATATAAATTGTGAACCATGCAAAGTATTATTTCAACTTAAGTTTACTTCATAGCAACATTTTAAAAGCAATTTCTATAGCTGGCCTTCAACAAAGGCTACTATACAATAATCGCATAATCTACTAGTCAGTGTCAAAATGAAGTAATCTTCAAGTATGCAATGAATATGCAGTGCTATCTTTGACAAAAAGCACCAATTTTTTAACCTCATGTAAACAGGGCATTATGCATATATATATATATGCACACAAAAACTATAATAAACTTGTGGAATATTAAGATTGCCTGAATAATTTGTAATTATTTAGTCTCTATAAATATGTAATACATATATATTTTTATTTATCCGTGATACCGAACTATTTCTATCCGCTCTTTCAAAAACAAAAATCATTTTAGAACAGTATCTCCAATACTGTTACAAACAGAAATATTAATTAGCATATATCAATATACTTACCAGTAATTCTTGATTCATTGTATTCAGATCTTCAAATCTTTGCTTTGCTTCTCTTCTCTAGAAATCGTATAAATTTATGCATGTATGCAATGCAGAATACTTCAAAAAATAAATTAGTAAATAAATAGCAAGATTTAGACATTATTAAAACATATATATTTAGCCAAGTTTAGCTTTATCAAATAGTTGCATGTATCAATGACGACTATTATAGTATACTAACTAGTACACTAGTAACTCTTTGAACATGCATTTTCAAAATAAGTTTCAAGAAAAATGTCCAAATCGGAGTATGATTGTACAACCAAATCTCAACAATTTTTATTCTCTCTCACAGCTGATGCTTTATTTTTTATTTACGACAATCTCAAATGCGCAAATCCATTCACCAACTTTTGTAAGATCTTAAAAAATTTCTTTTTGAAGAAAATGATGCCCTATTCTATCTGTAACAAACAGCATTCGCATATAAAATAAAAAAAATTCAACAGAACTTGGCCAATCTTAATGGCTCTACAAATTGAATCAATTGCAATGTTTCAAAAATTATAAATATAAAAAAATTTAAGTGGGTATTTCCAGAAAAAGAAATACTGACAATTTGTAAATATAGTACATACCAAATTAAACATTAAAAAAAATAATAATTAATAATTTTTCTATTTTTAGTAATGCACATATACTAGTTTACAGACTGCGTAGCAACAAAATTTAATAGAAAAATACCTGTTCCTTGTTCTGAGCTCCGATTGGCCAATCTAAATCTCTGAAGGTTTCTGGCTGGTCTAAATCTAGCTTATCGCTACTCCAATCCGCTACCACCCACGGAAAAATCGGGTGCTTAGAAAAACATATTTCTATTTAAACAAATTTCATCCTTATCAATAATAGAATTATGAATTCAGTATGCAGCCCAAAAAATAAGCTACGAAGAATTCTACGAAATAATAAGAAAGAAAGGGTAAGCTATTCATTTTCATCAAACTTGATGAAAGAGCGATGCATTCAATTCATGAAGAGCAGATGATGTGGCGGAAGGTATACTGCTTTCACAGTTGTGTCGAAATTTCTTTAAGTATTTGCGAAAATTACTATTTTCATTTCCTGAAGATATCCTTAGCTATATTTAGTTATATACTGGTTTTTATTAAGGTCGACTAATATAGATTACTTTCCAGTATACTAGCCTTTATTTGGATAAGCACTTACAGAATAGTTTTCAAGAACAATTTTATGTTGAAGTATGATTATGTAGTTCAATCTATAATATCATTCAGTCTTTTCCTATCTCTTCCCTCTGTCAGCTCAATGCACTATCAATCATTAATGAGCCTGCGCGAAGGAAGGTTGACGTGCTTGTCAATTATACAAGCTTAGATGTTTACAAGAATAACTTTAGAGAATTTCACTTATTAAAACATTACTTGAATTGGATCCATGCAGAGCTATTTTGAGCAATTATAAATACCAATTTCCTTGTTAAAAAGCAAATATTTACATTAGCGGAAAAGTAATGCAAAAATGCGCGATTTAAAAAAATTGATCTAATTTTTTAAATGAGCTATTGCATACAATATAATAAGAAAGAGGGGAAAAACCGTCATATTCGACTGAACGTGATCAAAAGCGAACATTACTAATGACGGGGTGCAGATATAACATCGTCACAAAATGAAATTTTATTTTCGAAACTGCATGGGAAAAAGATTCAAACATTAGTCATCACTGCATACCGATAGCAGTTGTCGTTGTCAACATACAAACCTTAGCAATGCAGCAATAGAGAAGTCCAGAGAAGGACTGGACAAAAATACTTGTTATAATTTAACAAATGTATATTTTGAAAGGATAAAATGAACTTATCCTCAACGAATCAAAATCATTCAATGGACATCAATTGAAAACCCAACTAGATTTGTCGATATTTTTCATGCCACTATGATAAAAATATGTTTGTGTTACCTGGGAAAGATCGTTATATCCCCTTCCTGCCGCTAAAAACAAAAAATACATATATATAAGAAGTTACAAAGAAAATTTCTTAAAGATATGCAAGTATGTATACCATCTCAAATTGAAGTTCAAAATATAATCTTCTAATCAGAATCGATAATCACATTTAATTAAGTGTCTTAAAAAATTGCATTTTTTAAGACTTTAATTTTTCGCAGCAAAAAATACTTGCAAGGAATAGTCTGGAAATGTAGCTTTTACCAAGGCTTTGCAAAAGATATCGCTGTATAGAAAAGATTATATATTTTAATACTTCATGGTTTTACCAACTGCCAAATTAAAAAGATCACTTTTATTAAAGACACTTTCATAACCAATCCTGGTAAAATATTCGAGCTTTCAAGAAATTTATGCTTCTACAAATCTATTGAACGCTGTAAAAAATTTGAAAACAGATATAAAATAACTTGACCAAAAATTTTTCATCATTAGACATTAAGGTTCAATGATATTGTAACATGCAGAAAGAAAAAGACCACAAAAAAATATTATCGATAAGTAATCAATGCATGAATCCGATCCGAAAATCAAATTTGTAACTTGAAGAGCTCAAATTGGAGGCTGCAAATACAGTTCACCGTGACAGTTCAATTCTGAATGAATGACATAAAAATGCACTAAAAAATCTACCATAAACTTCGAATAGAACGAATTTATCAAATACTGCAAATCGATTTGTTCTATCCAAATTTTGTTTCGTCCGAAAATCCAAAACTGAAACGGGCACAATATTACTTTTTCATACATTTCTTATAAAAATCGGATTAAATCATAGTGTTATTTTTAAAGTAATTGTATTGAGTAGGATATAGAGAGTGTTGACTTATCCACAACAGTATTATCAACATAAAGCTTTAAGTTGCCGAAAAATGATTGAGCATACAACTAAAATTGAAAAAAAATTGTATACCAGTATTGAGCTCCATAAGGTAGTCGAAATTTGAAATTTTTCTCTCCAGCCACGCTCGTGTTACTGGCAATTCTCCAATTCTTCAAACAGACAGATGCGATACATAAGGCATTTGATTAAAATGCTGCTTTCAATATATTGATATTTAGCTAAAAAGCCCGAAAAAAAGGTATAGAATTTTTTGTGCAAACTGATCTTCTCTCACTCATCTCATTAACTTCTTGTTAGAGTATCAATAACAAAGTGTTAAGTAGATTAACATTGCTGAAAAAAGACAAAATCTGCTCTTATCTTACTTAAAACTTAGAAAAGGACTAAATCAATTATAAGAATATAGAATACCTTCAGTAACTGTGATTAAGGGTACAGAAAAATCCTTTACTTAACTAATCACGCCTAATAATGACTTAGACCGATTAAATTTGACCAACTTTGTACTTTATTCTAGGATGTTTAGGAATGTAAAACTCATAGTAAAACTTCTTTTTGATTACCTTGGTGGTTCATCTAATAAATTTTCATTGAATGATGCTTTAAGCTCAAAGTAAGCTGGAGATTTCCAATATCTAAGAAAAGTAAAAAATTAACTTATGTGCCATACGTGAATACAAAGTAACGACAAATGGATGGCACTAGTATAGTTAAGTCCAAAATGACCCTTTCAGAACGTAAACACCAAGCTCCATGAGCCAATAGAAATGAGTTATCAGAATTGTTGCATTTCACTTGAGCAATGAAGTTGATTAAGAGATATATATATGTATGATTCAGATAATTATGAATTTTTAGCATTAGGACAGTTATCCTAGTATTGCTAGATATTATGTTAATGCTCAAATAATTCAATAAATATGCATCTATAGAATAATCTTTTAGCACAAAACTCAAATGAAGTGCAGACCACTTCAGATAAAGCGAATAAATAAAAATCATCAAAATAATTTGTTATATCAAAATATCTGAAGCTGAGCTAGGCACAATATGATTTTTTTTCCATTTATTCATTATACATGAAAATTACTTAAATTCAAATTCATCATATCCAAAGTTTACAGTTTATGAATTCCTTACCCAAATTCTTTCCATGGAGTGTTCAAAAACCGAAAACGCCAGTCTCTGCATCTGCTCAGAACATCAAGAAACCGTACAAGCCTCGAGTGAGATTCGAACCGGAGCAGTACCGGAGCAGTTGGGGCAAAAAAGAACAGCTCTACTCCAATCATCTGTCCAAGTCATATCACAACAGTATATATTTACTTGTAATCGGGAAAAAATAGCTTAGTTCATCTTTTCAGCATGAGATCCTGGACTTTTTCGCAAAAGAATTATTTGAAACTGTAAACATTTCGACTTACGAAAGGAAAGGGATTAAGAGGGTTTAGTAGTGTGTTATCGATTTCTATCTATCCGAAGGCTTGGAAAAAGTACTAGCACAAATATAATCAGATAATACTAAGAAACCAACTAATACAAATACAACAACCCAATATTTATATATCTGGGAATTTCGTATGTGCAACATAAATTTATTTGTACATGAAAAACTATTGAAATAAGGTTTTGAACATTGAACATACTACTGAATTCTTAAATTCAAATCCCCTAAAGCAACTATTTTTCAATTTCATTGACCCATGAAAAAAAACTATCACAAAAATAGTTCTGATCCAATAAAACAAGATTTGAAAAAATTGTCTTGGCTGATCTAAACCTTCCATCCAAAATTCAGGCTTTAAAACTTTTGAGGCTTTTATTTCATTTGTTTACTTTTGAAAGATATTTGTTATCTATGCTCTTTACATGAATCATGAACATATTGGGCATTGAAATGCAGACACCGAACTGTCCACTAAAATGTGGGCTGACTCGAAATAAACTATTCGAGTTTCAAATTCAAACGCGATGACTCATCAGCAAAAATGCATATTTCAAACTGCATGATTAATGTTACTTCTATTTGTTAACCAAATCTTCCTCTCTCGTGTTCGTGTGGTACATTCATGTACAGCAATAAACTGTAACATAATTTAAGCTGTCGGAGATTTTTGTCCAATGAAATATTGAGCTTTCACCTGATGGAGATGAGATCTTGGACTAGCTCGAACCAAGTCCTTTAGCTGGAGCTCAAATGCTTCAGACCCCCTCAAGGCCCATCTGTAGCTACCCTCAACTTTATCATTGCTACAATTTTGCTTTTCACTGCAATCCTGCCATTTACAAAGGTACATATCAACTTGATTGATTACCATTGTACTCAATTGATTCTAGAAGGTTCTTCATCCACTAAAATTTGAAAATCTACACTATAATAGGAATAGTTGAGATACAAACAATTTGCATATTATTTGCATTGCATCAATCCTGCTAGATCACAATTTATAACTCCACTAAGGAAAAGATTATAACGTATGAGTGCTTTAAGTTGAATAAAAAGATCAGCAAAAGAGCAGATAGCATATAAAGTCAATCATAGGCCAGCGAAAAAGATAAATATATTTGCCATAAATAAAAATTGTACGCATGAATCGTATACGATGTTTGGTACACCACGAATATAATGTTCAATGATATCCCTCATTTCAGTTCGATAATCCACCGACCGAATGTGGCGAGTTTAGACTTGAATAACCAACGCGAATAAAAAGAGAATAATGTTCTTTAAAATTTGTAATTATTAGTGCACATACAGACAGAGACAGAGGAGAGAAGGATGGAAAAGGTAAAGATATATACTAGATTGAAGTATACAATTATACTACAGCATGGAATTATTTTAGAAAAGTGTTCTGTAACTGAATTATCAAATTGTAACTTGTATACTGGATAGTGTATTAAACTAGTCAGCATCAATATGAGCAAATGCACTAGGCATGGCAAGGGTAGAAATATCTTAGCACTATCAACCTCCACCTGGCATTCCTCTGAGAGGGGGTTACACCCGCCTTGATTACTCTTTTTATCCCAATTTGAATCCTCAATTACCCCCGCACCCTCCTCTGGATGAGGGCTTTCTTGGAAAGCTTCGCTGGGCTCAAAAATAAGAACTGAATGAGTAAGAGTGAGGTCTCCAGAGGTAGAAATGAAAGGCTTAATGACCTATTAATTTAAGAAAAAATGCTCTAAAAAATAATTCTAAATCATAATTAAAATGCTCTACAATACATGTTCCTATATAATAAACTTCGGATATAACAAATTTGTTAGGACACCTTAATAAATTCATTATTTCCAGTATATTTGTTACCTCCGAAAATCTGAACTTGGTACAATACCACTTTTCATTTATTTGCTATAAATGAGAATTCGTTAAATGTGAATTCATTTTATCCGATGTTTGCTGTATTTACAATGGATCACTCACAGGTGAACTGTATTCAGAACCATAAATTTGAATAATTCAAGTCAATCTCCCATCATTACTTTATAAAGCAATTTAATGGTTTACTATCATACTAGTCGAATCCAGTTTTGTTCGACATCTGTTTGCATTGATGCCAACTAGTCCAGTTTACTATCTAGTGTACTAGATATTAGTTAAATATGTACCACTGAAATATGTTTTTTCTAGCACAATACTCAAATTAAAGTATAATCGCGTACTTAAATCAATAATATTATATAGTGAATAAAACGTCAAATTTTTAATGATATACATATATATATATATATGAATATTAGTTTACGCACCTCTATTGAAGCCTTGAAAAGTATCTGATCATCCTAAAATATCACATGAAAGCAGTAAATTTCAATAATCCAACAAAAAGTGTAAAAACCAGTCCCAGCAATAGGATCCAGTGAGAATTTATCAAAAAATATACCAAAAGCTACACTATTTTGGCTTTACTTTCAGAATGCAGATAAATTCAATCATACAGTGAAACCTCCCGAGTCCGACACCTTCAAACACTTTAATGAGCTGCGCAACTGAAAAGATAACGGCTTTGCATTTAAATTATTCTATTCCTCGTGTATCTAGACACCTACTTAAGTTTGATGAAGTATCCCAACTTGGGAGCTTTACTGTAGCTACTGAATTATCAATCGTAAACTCCAACTATACCCTACACTTAAATCCGACTTAAGCCGCCTAAAATTCCTTTAAAAAATTCAAATATACAGAGATAGGTGCATATTCAAGAGTCATGCAAGCAATACAAAGAGACATGAATTTATCTAAAATTTATCAACAAATATGAAAGGGAAATTAGGAAGTATTTCAAATTCCATAAAAATAATTTTTGGAAATTTTATGATAAGATCTTGGAGATGAATTCAAATAATTCAATCCAGTACACATTTTATGCTCGACGCATACAGTTTATCACACATGTCATAGCATATTCAAATACAATTTTGTTGCCAGCATATTTTGTCGAGAAATCATAAATTGTGAGATTATGGAACATGGAACTGTAGAGTCCGAGTTGTACATTGAACTGTGAGATGATAAGGGAATATCTGCTTACAATCTGAATTTGAGTCCTAGCAACTGTAAATGTAGAAGCAAATATTTTTAGTCAACATTCTATAACAATAAATTATACTAGATCTTACCAAATCGGATAAAACCGAATAAGTCTTTGAAAGATATAACTCCTTGTCTGGCAAAGATGAGCCCTCAAATAACATTGAATCCTCGCTAAATCCATGAGAAACAGTCCTATTTAATGAAAAAATCAATTATTATGTGTTTACTTATTTCATATTATAAAACCTTGAAAACAAATATCTTGCAGAATGAAACTAGCATTGTAACAATATCGCTGCATGCCTTGTTATATATTTTTATATCAATGCAAACTAGTATAGTATACAATCCACTATCTATCCATGAATATGCAGTTAAAAGAATTAGATTCTAGAACATTACAAATTGCGTCGAAGTAAATTGACATGCTTCAATCTATATGTCACTTTTTAAATATTCGTTCTATTGCCTCTGCATTGATTTGCTTTCTGATTCATCAAATTTAACAGCATTAATTGAAGATTCCATGTTAATTGCCAATGTATAAACCAATGAAAAAAACTCTGCATAGGAAATTTTGTACCTTGAGCTGAAATCTGAACAATTTATAACTTTATAGCATCCTTGATGTTGACATCGATGAATACCGGGAACTTTGGGTATGCTTTTCTGTACATTGGAATGATCATTACCATTGTCATTATTTTTCAAATTCTCAGAAGAAGCACTGATTTGATTCACAAGGGCGGCATCGGAGTGGCTCGTTCCATAGCGATTCGGCACCAGCCGAATGCGTTGGCGGGAATGATTTTCCAAACGGTCTAAAACTCGGAAATTCTTCAAGTCTTTTGTGTTACCACAACATCCCAACGAACTGCTTACAAAAAGAAAAATCACGAAATATCACCAAAGAATTGCAAAAAGTCATGAAATAAAAAGAAATTAGACTTGTATGCGATACAATTTCCACGCATTTGTGTATTTTATACAGTTTGAAGTGAAATAATCTCATCTAAAATTTAATGATCATAAATATATTGCACAAACGGCTATAGGTAATATTTTGGCTTTTCGTACATTTCGTTTAACATTCAAATTGTTCATACTGTTTTTTTTTCAGGGTTCACATTTTTGAATTCTGATCTATTTTTGGCATTAAAAAATCAACTGCCTGCAAATTGTGTACAGGGTTAAACTTTACTTTAATAAACATGTGCATGAATTTCTCTATATAACGATAAATAAGCAATAAAGCTGCTTTTTAAATTAAAAAACTTGGATTAAATTGAAAATTGACAAATGCCCAAGGATAATACAATAAAGCATAATAAATTTCATGTCGCTTATTGAGCAAACGGCTATTTAGTAAGCATATTTGCATGAGAAAGTTTGAGTAAAAAAACAGATTTATATAATTTTATAAAACAAGGCAATCTAACAATAAGATTTAAGAATTTCAATAGCTAATATACGCAAAACTAGATTTGGCAGTCCACTCCTTAGCTTTAATTCCTCAAACACTAAAAGCCAACCATTTCCAAGAAAAAGTCTCAACCCATTGATATGAAGTGCCTTACGTAAAGCAAATCTTCCTATTCAGCAATATTTCTTGGTAGCCATTGATTTATCATCAATGATTTTTTATTAACTCGCAATTCAGTCTAGAGTTCGTCCACTGATATTGATGGCGTAACATACTGAAGCAAATATCAAGTCCAGTAAATATATAAAGTTCAACAAACTCGAACTCTACCGCATATTACAAACATGATAAATTTACGCAAAATCAATACAAGTGCTGGTATTTTAGCAATATTAGTCTAATGCGTATTTTATTGCAAAATGGACAACAATATCGAAAATTCGTTAACGAAATAACAGTTCCATTAGCTTTATAGCATTAAGTACAAATAAAAAAGACTTTACAGAAACAGGTTGTCAGGTTAACATTACAAACTTACTTCTCCTGTACTGTCAAGCCTTGCTCCGTCATTACACTAGATTCAACTTGAAGCGAACCGCCTTCGATTCCAACCAGTCTGATATGTGTAAAAAAGTCTAGAGAATCTAATAATATGGAAAAATGTCAGTCAACACTTGTAGAAAGGAATAATCACGGAAATAGATGAATGTCGCAATGTTCGGAAATAAAATTTTTAGGCTTAACACATTCCAAATACTATAAATTTTTAAACCTAAATTTTTGTATTGAGCAAAAAGAGTACTTTTTTGGTTTTGATAATGAAAACCAAGGTTTTTATCGTATGCCTAAGTATGGATTCGGAATCGCGCAATGTAAATTGAACTGTCCACGTCAAGAGGATCCGTACGTGAAGTAAGGGAATCATCAAATACGTATCTGGTGCTTTTTTTCACACAACCAAATCCGAGTCCAGGATTTGCTGAAAAATGAATAAATTCAAATTCAAACTTTGTAAAAAAATGAATGAATCTGTATCCGAATCCAAGATTCATTATGAAAAGTTAAATCGATACGAATCGGAATATCATTCGTGCCATTCTGGGATGCCATTAGGAAAAATTTTAAAAATCGTATAAAGCATAATATGAAGAAAAAAATAATTATTTGAATCTAAATTCAAATACAGAATCCACTTGGAAAATACAAATGATTCTAATCCAAAAACTAAATTCAGTTTCTAAATTCTTGATAGATCCAAATTATAATCCGAGATTCATTTCTTGGTTGGATCTGTACAAAAGTCCTGATATTTTCCAACAGTCAATGTAAAAACATTGTCACCATTATATTGCATCCAAATTATCACCTAGATTTATGTAGGTACTGAAGTTTTTTTCAAAATGTGTAAAGTTACGCCAAGAATTGTAAAAAATTAAGATTGATAGATAGTCAAGACTATCTCAAAAAAAGGCTGGTGAGCTGAAACTGGCCCTTAAATATTCTTATAAGTACTGGATTGAAGGAAATTTACTTTTTAGCTTAGAACCTGGAAGCCATATTTTTGGCAATGCATGTACATTCTTTGATAGAAGTGAAAATATCCTTCCAAAAATACATTGCTTGCAATAAAAACTATACAGAATTAATGACTTGTTTAACATATATTTTACAGCACTGTTTAGTTTACACTTTATGCATACATTGCTTGACTCTTGCTTTACTTTTTGGGTGCTAACATAAATAGTATCATAAAATAGCATGGATAAAATTTTAGCAAACATAAAATAACGTATATTACATATTACTGTGGCATTCCTGCCTATCAAACTCTGAGTTTATTCTACTGTTATTTATATTAGTGCAGCCCATCTGCAAAACTTTGCAATGATAATTGTTCCAAATTGTGCATGATCTCAGATTGCTAAGACTATCAGAGAATGTCATGATGTAAGACAGCAGGCAAAAACAATTGAAAAAATGAATTTATACAGCAATTGGGCCATTGCAGTTGGCACATACGTCATACATTACGAATAGGTAAAGGCATCATTAGTATTGCATGACACTTCAGTAATGACAGTATGTTCACATTAAAAATATTGGCAGAAGTCTTGGCAGTAAGGTGAACTAATAGGTAAATGTTTTAGCAAGACATCCTGGAGAAAAAGCATTGAAGTGTTGAAATCACAACTTTTTTGAATGCACAAGACAAGTTAGCAACAAGACACAAAGGTTACAGAAGGGTAGTAACATTATGCAGACATAACTTACATTACTGAGAGTGAATAAGAAACAAACTCAGCAACACAAGAAACAAAATCTCAATGCCAGTCCATCTGGAAAGTCACAAAATGATGCAACTAGATAACAGAATAACTCTTAAGAGAGTAATTCCCTTGAGAACTGTTACAAACAACTTAGTTCCAAAACACACCTCCACAAAAGTGGATTACCAGAAAATCATTTTGTAAGAATACTGTCTTCAAATCAGTAGAACCAATGGAATGATGTTGGATATAACTTTAGTAATATATTCTGAAAATACAAAGAATATGAGGCTGCCAAACTATCAAGGTATCAAACTGAATTTCTAAATTGATTCAATATAACAGTTAGGAATTAAGACCTAAGGGACTTAATCCTATTCTGTAGCTGCAGTATAATTTGTCCATGGTTTCATTTCATTTTCAGTTTGGTTTCAGTTTTTGTTTTAAGATACTTCAAAGAACTGAACCCTGTTCTTCATGCTGCTATGTTTTGTGTTGTGAAAGTTATCTCACTTTCAGCAACACATGCAGGTTAATATCAAGTAATGTCTCTGTTCATACGTCATTTGTTGTGTTTGTATTTTCCTAGCAGTGTTCTTGTACTATTTGTTTTGCTTATATTTTCCTAACAATAATGTTGATTACAAAAATGTGCATGATGAAAACTTGCCACAAAGTACTTAGTGCTTGCTGATTTTCATTTACAACAATAAATCATTATTTCAAGTAGCTGTATTTTCCCTTATTTTGAAAAGAGCAAGTGTTAAATTAAGATTTAGAATAATTTTTTATGCAGTCAATTAAGAGAAGTAAGAAAATTTATACTTGTTAAGGTAATATCAAATATACCTATTTCTTGGTGGCATTTTAAGAAGTCCAACAAAATAAAAGAAATTTTGAGTTTTAATCTCTGTCCTTGATATTTAATTTATTACCATCAAGTTTTCTTCATTACTACATGTGGCAGGGATTGCCAGAGTCTTTGTTAATTAGCATTTAACTTTGGATACAGTATAAATGGAAATCACTATCATGCACTGATTGCTAAAATGAGTGTAATGAACCTTTGGATTATTGTTCGGACCTGAGTATATATAATCATGTAGGTTTAAATCAAGTAATAGTTCCGAACTGTATTGGGACTAGGACAAATGCCTAATTATATATTCATAAATAGTACGGTATTGTATAATAGTAGCAGCAGTCCATATGCACTGCGTAGTTCTACTTAATTTGTATAGTTTATTTTGTATCATATGTTTTTGTTTTAGTGGTAGAAACATCCAATAATACATGTTTCCTATCGATTTCTCCTTGCTTTCTGATGAAATTCTGCTTTGTGACTAAGATTTTTGTCCTTGTTCAGCCTGCACATTCATCTTGATTAGTTTTACCTTTTTCCCGTTAGAACATTTCTGACAATTATCCACAATATGTCACTGCAAACAACGTGTTAGGATACAAAATCTATAATTTCATATGCATCGTAAGATATTTACAACTGGCACATTATGGACAGTGCATTATAATATTGCTACTTTTTAGAGATGCCACCTAGTATTAACTCAACATACCAGTATTCCAGAAACGATTATGTTGACATTGTGCAATCAACCTAGCGCATACTAGAGAAAAGGGCAAATAAGTCAAAAATCATTAATCAATGAACAACATTTTAAAATGCATGAATATTCATTGGTGAATGTTTGTTTCGTGCCTGAATTCTTTGGCATGCGTTAGGCTGCTAGGTTATACCTATCTATAACAGTAATGTCACTTTAGAAATGAACCAGTAACAGTATTACTGAAGTAATAACTATCCAGTAATGGTAGTGTTAAAAGTAAATATTATCTAATATTGTTAATGTTGCTGTTACCGTGAGTATCACAACATGACAACTTTCGTTTGAAAGGACCCAACAGACTATTTTATTTGAAATTGATTGTTTCTCTGGTCATAAAATTCATAGAGAATTAACCGACCGACTGACATTAGAGACGCAATAATTCATTTGAGGAAAAATGAGTTGAAATAGCCTTATTCAGGGATATGTAGATGCTCAATTTAAGAATACCGACATACATTAAAACCATACCACAAGCTGTTTAATTCTGCATCACAAAAAACCTTTGAATCTTGATCATGTAATTTACACTCTTAACTTCTTTAACTCAAATTTTCATCTCCAACCTTGCTGCGTTTATGTGAGTTCTTATCCGACATGCCAGGCTTTGCATTTTTAATATGTCGTTGCTGACAGGAAGATGATAATGCAGTTCGCTGTACAGCTGATACTCCATCAACAAACTTGGTGGTAAAAATCACGTTTGCGTTGTTGAACATGCCCTCCTTCAAACTCACCTATTCATAAAAAAAATGAACGTAATAAACTCCAGATAAATGAATTTGTTCCTAAAAAATTTTCCTTTAAAGAAATGTATGTAAAAGCCCCAATGATTGCTGGCATTACTCAGATTTCAATTCACAAAACATTTATTCTGCGGACCAAATAAATATGCTTTACCCGAAGTAAACTTATGACTCAAATATCAACCCAAGTATATGATAGAAAGAAGAGAGATGAACCATTAATTTCAATTATACTCGATGGGAAAATGAAGCCTACAATTCACGCAGTGCTGATGATATGGAGGTACAAAATTTATTTAACAGTAATGTAGAAAGAAACTTCATGCATTTGCCTTTGACGTTTAACCAGAAACGAACATGATACAAGCAATATACAATTGCTGTCAACAAAATGCGAATGAAAATGACAGCAGCGCAGCAAGGTAGAAGCCACAAGGCAACCCAAAAAAAGCAAACTCTCATGCGCTAGTACATTGTAACAGAACCACTTGAAATCTTGGTACTTTTAAGGGCAAAAATTTCATATCCCTCAATATCAATTTCACTACTTTTGTAAAAATATCAATAGTCACATCAACTCTGACTTTCAAATTTGAATGATTTCATTTAATTCATTTGCAGAATATTTTAGTGCAGGAGACTTTGTTAAAAATTGCATTAGCCATTTATTGTATAATTTCATATTAGTTCATATTGATACTGACTAGTTGCCTATCATAAATAGTGTAATAGCCTCATTTAAAGTGTAGCCATAGAAATTGTTCTCAGAATACTATTCAAGAGCAATTTTAAGTCGACGTTTTGAATTGCTTTCTATGATATTAGAAAAATTAACATACTTCGATCGACAAAAGTAACGAATTTGCTAAGTGTCTCTAAAAAATAATGAAATAATTGCAATAAGGATTAATCCCAAGGAACCAATCGAATTTCAAACATCAACTCACCACAATGAACTGACTATGTGAAAAGTGGGTCTTTAGCATAGATCCGATATTCTGAGTGTGACTGAGGTCAAGTGCTGCATCAACTTCATCCAGTATATACATCGGAGCAGGCTTAAACAAGAGGAGGCTTAGAATCAAAGACAGCGCCAAAAGTGATCTTTGCCCCCCGGATAATTCTGTCAGACTCTCTTTCCAAACAGAACCAAAAGCGACCTTCAAGCAAAAAGTAATGTAAATATGAAAGAATCAAAGAAATTAACCTAAACTAGGTATTAGCTGTATATTGTATAAATTGAAAGAATATGCGAAAGCACAATGAAATCATGATCCCTCGAATACAAGCTAATTGTATCTTCGATACACTGATTCAGAGTGGTTCAAATTTCATTGGCATCTATAGCAGCTGAGGGTAAATGCAGAATATATATATTACCTTGACTTCTAAACCTTCGAGCGCTGAGCACCCTTCTGAAGGCTCTAATTTTGCACTGGTCCCGGGAAGTAAAGTACTGAATATTGAACCAAAATCGCGATTAACTTTGACCCAAGTATTCCGCAGAGCCTAAAAAAAATATGCACGCGTCATCTCTGAACAGATTTCCGAAAATTATTTCATAAAAATCAAACTCGGCAATCCTTTTTTGCCCAAAAATTAAAATATTATACCAACATTTCAAAGTAGATGTCAGCACATAAAAAATTCATCAGAAACTTCATATTGAATTATTTACAGGGCTTAAAAAAATATATAGCTTCATTGAAAAGGAGAAATAGAGCAACCAAATTGAAATCATCATAGCATTAAAATTATGAGCAGTCTCATTTCAAAAGTTCCATTTGCAACCTCCAAAGATGTTCCCATTTATTTATTCAAAATGGTCGCACAAGTTATGTGCAACTAAGGGGATCACAATCTGTTTTGTTTACAGTATAATAAGAATATAGAATGAACAAGAGAAAGTTTGGTTTGCACTAATGAGCCTGCCATAACATTAACAAAGATGTAGAGATCCAAAATGGCCATATTCTGGACTTTCTGATCAGCTTAATTTTCAATCTTCAAATCACTCGTGCAGTAGTAAATGTATGCGCTAACCTGATTTTTTTTCTGGTCCAGTTCTGTTATCACCCTATTTATCTTGTCCTTATCTTCTTCAATCAATTGCCTCTTACGGATCAGCTCTTTGTACTCCGACTCAGCTTTTTCTAACATTCCAGTAACTTTTCGGTTTATCTTTTTACTAAGAATTGCTTGTTCGGCTTGAATTGCTTTTAAGCGCTTATGAGCAGCGTCAGTATCGCAGGACTTGAAGTCGTAATCTGTACCGGACTCGCCAAAAAATTGTCGTTCGGACACAATCCATGGATGTTTTTTAAGCATTTGCGCTATGAACTTTTCAGCACTTTCGCTATCCTTTCCACACTTCTGAAACTTGTGCTGTGCCTTTTTTAGTTCGATATTTGCTCCATCGAGCTTCTTAGAAATCTGTTCTATTTCTTTTTTTACTTTTTTTGTTTCATCTTCAAGTGCTAAAAGGCCACTCTTTACTTCGGAAAGAGCTGCCTTTGCCTGTTTGAATAAATATAGCAATAAGTAATACCCCTCAACTTCATTATAATAAAATTATATGATATTGAAAAAACTCCGAAATTTATAGCAGGACTGGATCGTGATATATTGCTATTACTTTAAAAAAAAAATTCAGTTTAGTAGTGCTGCAGTGTGCTTGATAACAACAAAATATACTACGTTAAAAAACATGGAAAACAATTTATGAAGATCTAAATCAATTCTATCTTTTATGAACATGAATACTTCTTCTCAATCAACTTTGTATTATAAGCAATTGATATAATTAAGCAATCAATCTTGTCTAATTTCAACAAATATTATAAATTTGTTCATCTACCAAATCTTCCTATCTTACAATTGCTACATTTCCAGCATAACCAAATAAATACAACAGTAAGAAAGTCCACATTTGACATATTAAAGTTAAAACTATTTGTTAATTTGACATGTCTGGCAGTAAAAAATGCAGAATCAAATGCTTTTCTAAAAATTTTGATGAATTTTGCTTTTTTAGTGAAAATTGAATTACCTGCTCATATGCCAATTGCTTAGCAGCTACAGCCTCTTCCAATGAGCCAACTTCTTCCCGTGCATTTGAAACCGAAGATGTAAATGATTGAATCTGATCCGTAAGAGTCATACTATCCGCCACAAGTTGCTGCGACTCAAGTTCCAGCACTTGCAACTTTTGCTGCTCCTCTTTCAGTACAGATTTGGCAGAGTTTATCTCAGCTTTCGAAGCATTCACTTTATCCATTAAAACTGTAAGCACTTTCTCACGCTGCTCTCGAAAATTATTCTCTTGGGCCTTTAACTCTTCATATCGGCGTAAAGAATCGTCATGGATTTTTCGGTCTTCTTCAATAGTCACCTTCAACATCGAAATATCATTGGTCAACTCAGCAATGCGATCTTCCAGCTGCGAAGCGGTGGACAAACTGAGCTGACGGCTTAAAATTTCAGCTTTTTCTGTTGCTAACTCTAAAAGTTGCGTGTTCTTTGCATGTTCTTTTCCTGTTGCCTCTAATTTTTTTAGAGTGTTTGAAAGTTCTTGAAGTTTTTCTTCAACTTGAACAATTTTACTTTCAATGGTACTGAGCTCATGGAGTTTAGCTAAGATAGTACCCAGCTGGGCCTTAGACCCCCCTGTAAGAGTACCATGAGGCTCAAAACTGTCTCCCTCCAAGGTTACGGTCCTAGCCCGTACCCCCCTGTCAAAGGCCACAGTCTTTGCAGTTTGAAGAGAATCGCATACAAAAGCTGTACCAAATACATACTCTGCCGCAGATCGAACCTAAGAAATGAAGCAAAAAATGAGTCACTACCTAAATAGCAATTTTCAATATATTTCTGTATACGGTACAAGTGCAAAGTGTTTACTTAATATCAACGTACACTACAACGCTATAAAATTTGTTAGATATTGAGCTGTGCACAGATTAGTTATGTATTTCATATTATTGAAACTGACTAGCATTATGTACAATATAGTATCACAAATGAATTTCAACAAAAAATTCGAGGTGAAGCAAATATTACTATGCAATTTAATTTTCAACATCACTGTTTCCATGTACTCTTCTGCTGATCCTATACATCTGTCGCTCTATCCTTAACTAACCATAACAGCAATAACTAAGTCAAGGCTAAAATTGACTAGCATCACATAGAGCAAATTTCATCATAGCGATATATGCCAAAAAAAGCTCAAGATGAAAATTGAAATGACAAATCTTTAAGTCTTTGCTTTGCAAGTGGGAAATTTTTTCTTGGGGAACCTTAGATATAACATAATTAAAAGTTTTGTCAGATAACACCCGTACAACTGCTTTTTAGCAGTTTTTTTACACTGAAGATCAATTTAAATTCCATGCCATCTAATAAAAGCATTGATAATATAGCGATACATAGTTTAAACAATAAATCATCTTTAATGATTTTAGAAGGTGAAAAACAAGATACAAATTATAATATTTTCCACTATTTCTCCCAATGCGCTATAAAATCTGAAAAGCACATTTTATAGGATGGTTTTAGGTAAATAGCTCTTTGCGGACTTGATAAAATCCTAAGCCACAAGCTAAAAATACATTTAACAGATATATATATATATATATATATAAATGAAGTGAACTTCAACTATAGCAAATCTGCCAGGACCACTAAATTTGATCCATTGTGTCCGACATGTGACATATTCAAAAATCTGAAAATGAACTTGGCACAAAAGGACTCTTTCTAAAGATTCATTGTAAGTAAAAATTCAATAAGAGCAGGTTCATTATAACGTAAGCCTACTGCATTTCTCATACCTCCTCTTGAAATCCAACAAGCTCAAGCGCAGGAGCTGCTGTTCCATTCAAACTCCGTGCAAGTTCAGCAGCACGCGCCACTTGGCGATCTTCAAGAGTACGGTGATAAATTTTGTTAAGCGGTATGATAGTAACCCTGCGACGGAGCTTTCCATTTTGAAGTAAAGCTTTTCCAGTGATTTCATCATCCACCACAACCTATAGAAAAGTATGTTATGTTTCATTAAAAAATTTGGTATAATTTACTCACCACAAATATTATTCTACTTACGGCTTCTAAAATCACAATTTCCAGCTTTAAAATGATTCTTTATGTAGATACACTTGGAACTATATCAATATAAACTGAGCATACATAATATCTTATGCAGCCTTGCTGAAATCATCGATTCTAGTTAAGGGAAGAGTAGATGTCTTACATACGTAAATAATTAATAGTCGTTGGTAGAGTAATATCAATTTGCTCTCGGAAAACAGTAGAAATTTATACAAGTCAAAAACATACCTGAAACAGCTTTCCTCCAGCCACTACCTCCAATGCTGTAGCCGTTTCAGCTTGCTTTACACTGACCAGCTTAGCCATTAGCCCTTTAACTTTCCTGTGATCAAACCTCTGATGAGGAGCACTATACTCAAATGCAAGCCTACCAGCCAACTGAGCAGATAAATTTTCTTTACGTTGAAGCAAATCCGCAAGAATTTTCTCTTCGTTCTCTTTTGTCTGTGCTATTTTTGCAACAGTTTTTGGATCGAAATTTAAATTTCCAAGTGTTCGCTGTGTGACTGAAACATTTTCGTTTGCTTCATTGAGATCGCAACGCAGCTTTGAGACCTCCTTTTCAGCTGATTTTAATTCACGCTGAGCCTAATGAAATATGTCAAGTATTGGATATATAGGTTCTAATCGAATTCATCTTATGTGCCTTGATTTGGTACGCACATGAGAATGAGATAACATAAGCATGTATAAGCAATTAAAAATGCCTAAAGAGAACTTCTTATAACTTTTTAATAAAGGAGCATTTTAAAAATTCTCATTTACATGCAAATTATTCTCTGAAAGGTAATACATGTATATGCATAAATTACATTGAATCAACAGATACTTTCCAATGAAACGACATATATCCCCAAGCTGAAAATTTTCCAATACATATCGAAGTACCAGCATAAGCAGCATTTAATAACGCTTGTAAATTTTTAATACATCTCACACACGAGAACAAAACTGTACACCTGCTTTAATGCTGTTCCCAAATGATCGAGTTTAAGCGCTGATTGCTTTTCACGAGCACTAGCGTCAGAAGCCATTTTCGTGAACCCAGCCATTTGATCAGTAAGTGTTAAGCTATCCACATTATCCTTATCCGATACGCCAGCGCACATGTTCTGGTATTCATTTTGTAGGGACTTATGAACTAAAATCTTTTCTTCAACAAGTTTCTCGGCGTTTTTGATACGATTGGTGCATTTCTTGACTTCACTGCTCTTGGCTTCCTATGTAAGAAACAAAATTTTAATCTATTTGAACAATATGGAAGCTAGAGAGAAGAGTTTAAAAGCATCTGGTGCCCAAAAGGCAGATACGGCATACTCCGAATATAACAAATCTGTAGGGACCATCGAATTGATTCATTATATCCAAAGGTCATTGCATAATAAATTAATGTAACTAATCAACCCTATTGATTGAATACAAAGAATAATTGTTCTGGGGGTTTTCAACTAAAATAATATACTCCTGACTAAGTTCTAGGTTAGTACATTACAGCATCAGGTCTTAAAAACTACATTTTCCAACAAAAACGAGGTTGAGGCATTCAATTGAAGCAAAAATAAAAAAAAGTCACGAAGGTAATACAATGCACATCGAATATAAAGAATCTGTCAGGACCACCAAATATATTCATTATATCCAAACATCTGAAGCTTAACTTGGCTCAGTATGACTTTTTCATTTATTCATTAAAATTTATTAAAATTGAACTAGTTCTATACAAATTTTACTCTTCATCTGAAGCAGGGAATATATAATTTTCTTGAATTTATGTAGATGCATAAAACTTATTTAAGTCATCTATAGCTAATATTTCAAACATACCTGCGCTGCATCCCCCTCTAGTTGCGATTCCCGTAGAGCTTCAAGCCCTTTCATTTCATCATTCAACGACGATTTCTTGTTCATCCATTCCGAATTTGCTTGGACTAATTCCTTGCTTATGCTTTCTTCAAGCTTCTGAGTCTTTTTATATGCACCCTGTGCTTGAGCTTCTCTCCGATTCACCAATTCAATCGATGTATCCTTGAAAGAAAGTTAATTTCATCATAAAAAAATGCTCAAAATTCCTACCTGCTCTGTTGCATTTGAAGTAAATGCAGTAAAAACTTTTTAAAATTAAGTGGAACGAAAAGCTTTTAGCCTTAATTTGAAGAGATTATTTAAGCTGCCTTAATTAAATCAGATTTGATGAGCCGTATTCATTAGCTGATTGTCAAACTCAATATTTTAGAAATTGTAACCAAAATTTAGTACCTTGTTTGAATCATCTGTTAACATATCTTAAATACTATGCAGCTTAAGCAATAAAAAGATAAATACAGTTTAAGTGATAGTGCGATAGAAAAAATATTTACATTCATCTGAAATTAGTTTGAATAAAATGTTCAGCATTACAAAACTTTATGACTGCAAGCACCAATAATTACATGCTCGAAATCTCTTCTTTTCTTTACTAAAATTGATAAATTGATCTACAATCTATTTTGCTAGTCAGAAAGTGCATTATTACTGTGAATGTCTGAAGTTTGTGGTGACAAATGAATCTGATGGATATATAGTCGCATAAAAAAACGATTATAGTTCTAAGGTATTTAATGTAGACCATTCATATTCACCTCCTTTTCCTTTAAATCTGCTTCAAGTTTGGCCACTTCAACCCTTAGCTGTTCCACACTCTTTCTCATATCTAATGCCACACTGTCCGACTTTTTAACTGATTCCTCCGCTTGGCTAAAGCTATGTGCAACGCAAAAACGTTCCAATCGTTCAGATTCAGAATTATTTGCACTCCATTTCAGGTAATGCGTTCGTTCACCGCGCAAGCGCTCCAATGTTGGCGTGATTTCATCAGAGAGAATAGAATTTATCTCCATAACTTTCGTCTGCTTCTTTTCGATCGTTTTCAGAGCATTTTGCTTTTTGGTTTCAAACATACGAGTGCCAGCTGCTTCCTCAATCATACCAAGGATTTCGGGAGGTTTCATATTTAAAACCTAAATTACATGCAAAAATGAAAATTGGCCTAGCTGATTACAGTTTAAGCTAAGCATCAACTAAATTTTGTAATGAATTTCCTGCTTATAAAGTAATTTGTGGTGTTCTTTTTTTAAGGTTTTCTTTTTCAAAAGTAGGGGCATAGTTAAATTTTCAGCTAGCATGAAGTAAATATTTTTTGCTGTCATTATTTTAACGTAGAAGGATTTCAAGTTGAAGGATATTATATAATGCAAGACAAAGATTTGAAAAAATACTGATATACCTTGGTGATGCGTCCTTGCATGATAAGGAAATGAGGATTGTTAACATTCAGTTGCACAGAATGAAATAAATTTTGAACTTGGGCAGCTTGCGAAGTATGTCCATTGATTATGTACTTATTTTTGCCTCCAATTACAACTTGCCTAGCAATCGTAACTTGATCGAAGTTCTCGTATCCAATAGGACTATGGCAATCAATCCATACATACATCAAAATGCAAACAAATAATATCAAATGCCCCTTATTATTTTCAAACCAATTCAACTAATACTGCAGTCATATCAAATAGATTTAAAGGAATAAAAAATTGACGCATCTAAATGTGGCTATTTGGTTTTTTAAATTAGCAAGCTGTGTGAAATATTGATTTGAAGTACTAGGTAATGGAATAAAATATTCCATTACGTAAATATATTTGGTATAGGACATTTGAAAATATCGGGCAAAATATACCAGCTATTTAAAATAAATAGTATGAGCGAGAATCTGAACCATTGTATTACCTGCTTTTCTTGTCGCTGTTATTGAACACCAAAGTGACACTGGCTTTTGTAACTCCGGCTTGCCCTTGCTTGTATACAAGCTCTTGAAGATTTCCCACTCGTACTTGACTAAGATTACTTATGCCGAGAACAAAGCAAATAGAGTCAAGTATATTAGATTTTCCACTGCCATTTAATCCAGTAATGGCGTTGAAATGTATATCGAATCCACTGAGAACTGTCCGCGTGGCATACGACTTGAACCCATCAATAATCACTTCTTCAATATACATTGTCTTTTCTATATCTTACGCAACTACGATGTTATGTTGATTCTCGACAAAGATGGCAGTTGATTACACATTCCTTATTTCCTTCCAAAATTTTCAAATTTATCAAATTCGCAAATCTCTTTATGTACGACAAATCTGATCATGAACCTTGATACTTTTACAAATCAACAAATCGATTAGATTCGTCATCCAAATATGCCCCAAAACCTCTGAATGTTTAGCCTTGTTATGAAGAAATGAAGTAATGCTTTACATGGAGAAAAATTCATTTTCCACTACTAGTAATACAGCAAGTATAATCAAAGCTGATCTGAGCTACAACAATCTACAAACAAACTTTAAAATGATTCCTCAAGCAAATCTTGAGCTCTAAGAGACACTTGGTGTAGACTTTTCCTCTACAGATTTTACCAAACATGAGCTTCACACAAAATCCAGTTTGAATCACTTGAGTGTAAAGATCTGAAAAATCATAAGAAATCTTCATGTTACAGCTAGCATGGTTTCATGTAGACCTGAAAAAAGTGTCCACAGTCTACGGTACTGCTTACATCCACTTTGCCAACAAAATTTTGTAACCCAAAATAAATTCTGAAACACCTGATATTTTTTTTCAAAACCGGGAGCAATGGCTTTTCCCTAACAAGGAGACAAATGTATGCTCATGTAGTAAGCATAAGTACAGTGGAATTTAACAATACGTAAAGTGTGCAGAAACATAAACATATTCTTATCAGGAATGTAAAATACAACATAAACACAAGGAATTTGTGACAGAATACGTATATTATTACATCCTAAATTATGTTGATAGAAGTGAGATAACTTCAACACAGCAAAATATCACTTACTGAAACTTGTTCTCATAATCTAAACTGGAACTTGTTCTCATAGTCAGAACTGAAGCTTCAACATAGCATTAGGAGAAATGTACCGCAGCTACAGAATAGAATTAACTCTCTTAGAGATTTATTCCTAACAATTCTACAAAGGTAATAGCTCCAAAATGTGTACCATTTTATTAAATTGTAAATCAAAATTTACAAAATGTCAAATTTAGAAATGCAAATGCTACAGTTTTAATAGTTATTTGTAAGCAAATGTATCTATGCCAAATGGCACTATTATTATTCTAATTTAAAATTATTTTTGTCTAAACTCATAAAAATGAAAACAAAAGTCAAATGCATCTGAAGAAACTATCAATTACACTACTTGTGCATAACCAAAATTATTTAAGTAGCCTGCTTAGTAGTATCATTGTCAAAGAAGCAAATTAGTTTGTTATACAGTTAAATACAACATTCAATGATACATATTGTGATTGGTGTCCTTTCACTTCTTTCTTCTCTAACAAATTGAAATATTAGACTTTCCAATGTGAATCATGAAAGGTTGCCCAATAAAAAATTGCAAGAAAGACAAAAACTGTTGGAATGAGGGTGAATCACTTGTTATTACTATCACAATATAGGAATACACTCCTTATCTATAATCCTACATACAAAAAAGATTCTTCCAACAATATCCATGTCTTCAACGTCTACACCATCTTTTATTATTCCACAAAGCACTTTCTCAGTGTTTCCCAAACTGACATCTCCGACAAACGCCTGGTGGAGTAACCCCATAATTAAATATCTGGCCGATCCGTGCTTGACATTTACATATTAAAAACATCTCTCACTCTTCTCTGTTTTCATTGCAATTACTCTGCTACTGTGCAGAGTATCATTGTTAGTTTCAGAGAAACTTCCTTCCCGTACACATCTAATACACACTTACTATACTATTTTTCTTAGTTTGTTTTTATTATCTTGTTTGTTTGCATGTTGCTTCATTTATATTTCACAATTACTCTATATTATTGCTCTTTTTCAAAATCAGCATTACTTTAATGGTTTTAAAACTGTCACAAGATCTGATAAAAAGTTTAATAACCAGTATTTGTAATTTTTGTAGATTCTTTAGACACTTGGAAGCAGTTCAAGCCTATGTGAGTTTTGTGAAATAAATCTGTTTATGGCAAGAAATTTTTCTTTTGAAGTTATTACCTTATTTCTATGCATTTTTGAATTTACACAAGTTTTTTTTGGACAAGTTGTGCATTTTTTAATATGTATTTTGCTTTTTACATTAGTTGAACTATTATTTTGACATACAATAGATGCAGCAAAAGAGGTATTTGCAGAAGAATTGCAAAAAGTAAAGGTCAGCTTGGGTAATTGCTTTTACTCATGATTAAGAATCACTAAGACTGATTTTTGGTCAAAAGCACTAATAGACACGGTAACGGCAAAAAAAATGTGGGGCAAAAGAAAATAACAACATTCAGAAAATGCAGTTTATTTTGCAGTCTTTTTCTGGTTTTTAATAGAAATCATCTCAATTTGAAATAACATGGAAGACAGGTTGATTATGACTACAGTTAAGAAGCTATTAAATTGAAGAAAAGCTGACTATTTCTACATTTCATTACATTTGTTAGTAGCTGTGTAAGATCTAGAATTAATCAATTTTTAACTACATACAAGTAGAACTTTTGGACAAGTCGGTCCAATTGGATTGTAGATCAAATATTATCAAGTTCAAGTTCAACTGAATAAAGTGACTCTCCATAATTCTAGAAGTATATACACTTTTATTTTAAAGATTTAACAGCAGTTTTGTCAAACATCTGTGAAATAAATGAGTTTAAATAGAATGGATTCACTTGATGCTCTTCGGAGCGGTGTTGACACGCTTTTTAAGGTGGTCATACGCATCTGTAATATTTGTTAAGCATTTCTCACAGTCCATCGTGGTTGAATCTTTTCGATATTCGTGCCATGAACGTCTGGTATTTTGTGACAGGCATTGGAAGAAACTGGAATTACTCCAGAGTCAATTGTGACGCCGACAATAAGACGAGGAGTTTCCAGCACATTTTGCATGCCATTGGTAAAATTTTTCTTATAAGTGTATCAAATCCCATACTTGTTTTATTACTGCATTAAATGCATACAAATGCGCATCATGATTAAAATATAATAAAATTTGTGCATTACTAGCAATGCATTTCATGTCTTTTTGACAAAATACGAACTTCAGTATTTCCAAGTTTTTAGTGTTTATAATTTTATGAAAGTTATTGTGCTTGCTCTCAGTTCAAGCTTCAGTAGAAAAAATCTTTTTTTATTAATATATGCAAAAAATTTCATTCTGAAACGTAGGATATTCTTGAAAAAGAAGACATGTACCAAATAGTAGTTGATGTACCGGGATCTTCCAAAGAGATGGTCTCACTTAAGATTGATGATGCGAAATCTACCATAACTATAACAGCTGAAAGGAAAAGAATGCAAACTGACGAAAAAGAGGCGGGCCCCAAATTGCTTTTAAGGGAAAGAGGAGGTGGTCGAATTCAACGGATTGTTACTCTTCCCCAAGAAGGTGATCTTGACAAGGCAGAGGCTGAACTGAAGGTGATTAAAAAGGAAATGATGTAGACGGAGTGAAATTCATTTATTAGCTTCGAATTAGTCATCCAAAAATATAGTGGAATATTACAGTTCTTTAAAATAAGATACTTTTAAAGGCCATATATGCAGCGACAATATTTGTTAATCGGATTCTGCTTTTTGAAATTGGAAGTACACGTGTAGAGCAGTCCTTTTAAATATTAATAAATATTGGCCAAGAAGCCCATGGTGATGTCAATTGAAAGGTTCGCGCAGACTGCTTCAATGGATATGTTTACATTGAAATCAACAAAATATTAATTTCAATTTATATTGCATAGTTTACGAAAAGTCCTACCGAGTTAAATGCAGAGAACATGAAGACTTTTAAATAAGGTACTAATGGAAAATATTTTGTCATTACAGGACGGTGTCTTATACCTGACAGTTCCCAAGAGTGAAACACGTGGAATGCGTAAGATGCAAATCAAATAGCTGCGCGCCTTGGTGAATAATGTCATATGCATGCATGTTATCTCCAGCTCACGAGAATCGAAATTTAGAGTAGGTGTGCATACAACTAAATGTATTTATTTTATGAATTTACGAATCATTTTTTAAAATTGAATTTAGATTCTCATTTGTCCATTAAAATAGAAACGTAATAGATGGTCCGCAAATCCAATTTCTTCTAGATCTTGTAGGGATGCTACAAAAATGCACTTGAGCAACATTTATTGTGAAAATTTAAGATTAAAGCATATTTCTTCCAATTATTTTGTCTGTTTTAAGAGCAAAGCAAATTTATACGGAAATATTCGCTGAAAAGGATATTTTGTACATTAACCAAAAATTTAAATCCACATCAGCGAGAAATATTCCCACTACCGAGCCCCGAAAAGGGCCCCCACAGCACGCTGCAACCGGCCATTCGTCGGCCAAAGCCGGGTGGCCCGCTCGGCTGCAACTTCTAGCTCACCGCGTGGTGCCACCAAAGATGAAGTTTTCGCTGCACTTAGAATAGCCCAGGTCACCATTGCGGCAGTTTGAACATCTTCATTTAAAGGATGAGCTGCTATAGTATTTAAAACTGCCCTTGAAAATCCTGAAATAAATACCACTGGTTAATATCCATAAAATTCGTTAAAATGACTTGGTAACAAATTTGTTACCTATTCCAAATTTTTTTGTATATATGCGCAATACCGGCAATAAATAGACATTTAAGCTTTTATCCAGTTTGAGATATTTGGGATAAATTGCGGTATTGCATAAGCTCTCTGTTCAGAATGAAAATTTTTATTCTGAGGTTTTGAATGTAAAGATGATTGTGGTATTGTTCAAGATAAAAATTAAATTTGTGCAAAATTTATGAACAGATGAGTAAAGTTAAATTTCTTAAATTGGATCATAAAAGGTTTGTTGAAAATCAGCGTTAAAAATTGTCGTTACAAACTAATATTCTATATATTATGGGTACGCCGGTGTACCACCAATACCTTCATATGGCGTTTGTAATTGAATCTGAACGTGAGAATCAGAAATACGCTGAGATTGTACCTGCACTTACAAAGACCTCAATTCTTTCTGGAGCATCCATAACAACAGCTTTTGCCAGCCAAAGAGCTTTTTCACAGACGCTCGCATTACTCGCGCAAGCATTCAATGCTGAAATGCATGTTTTGCATACTCCTGCATCAATCTTTACAAGAACAAAAAGTGAAATTTCAAATGCAAACTATATAGCTTTACAGTAAACTTCAAACATAGTAAATTTGCTGTTGAGGAATTTTCGCTTATCACAAACAAAAAATTCAGTCAATTTGTACTGCCAAGCTGGGTTTTAGATTTTTTAATGTAACGAATATCGAAAACAATGAATATATCATTTGTATTGACAGATTCAATACATTCAAAATTTACTCAGTACATTTGTAAAACTTCATTGCAACAATAACTGTGATATTACATACAATGGGAGGGGGCAAATTGATAGCATCGGCCTGACACGATGGAAAAAAGCACCATGCAATTTACAATTTACAAAGTGCTGATGATGTGAAGGCGTGGAATTACTTTATTTTAACAGCTACACCGAAAAAGCTTCAAACATTTTTGAAAGATACAATTCAACCAGCAATAAACAGTGCATATCAAATATGAGGAGCACTGCACCACAATAGTGACTTAGTATAATGTAAACGCGAATGACCGTAGCAAAGCGAAGGAAAAGCCGCAAGATAGTCTGAACGACTTGAAGGTTGACACAATAGTTGAATAAATTTCATAAATTTATCTTTCATGCATAAAATTATACAATAGACAGAGTGGATATGGCATTTTCTTCTTACGAGCATTTTCTGGTTCTGAATATGCGCTCTAGCTAGACTGGCTGCACATTCTAAAGCCTCCACCTGTAGTTCAGGGTCATCTGGAAAATGTTGCTGGCACGATACCAATGCTGCGCAAGCACCTGCACTACCTATAATAGGCACATATATTTACAATGAACGTCGGATACAAAAAATTCACTTTGTACGAATATTTACAAAAAAACTCGAGATCATCGGATATAACAAACTAATTGGTTTCGACAGATTCGTTCTATTGGAAGTTAACAGTATTTTAACTTGCCGTGCGTAAGAACAGTATATGCGCGCTATAAAATATCTGCTATTCAATACAAAGAAACGTTGAGATTCTTAAAATGTAAAATTGAATGCATAAAACCCATGAAATTAACACAAATTTCAGGGAAAGATTCAATATTGATACATGATACATCGCAATCTGAATCCATACAATTCTGGCACCTAAAATATTTCCTTTCTGTATCGAAAAAGTAAAAAAAATATTGTATCGTCATTTCCTGCTTTTTTATTTAATGTTTGCTGCTCAAACAAATAGTACTGTAAGGAGTACCACTAATAATTTGTTAACGGTCACAACTTTTTTGCGATAGTAATAAGAAGAATTAAGTCAATTTTAAACCGAACAAAAAACAACAAAAACTGCAATAAAAACTAATCATAATTGGCTACACGAGGTGCCTATGCAAGTATAACAGAATATGGAAAAATAGATCAAAGTATTCATGCATGTATCCTTTTAATGGGAGTGCATTTTTTATAGAGTAAAAAAGTATGGGAAGCTTAGTACTTCATAGCTGCTCTTGAGGGCAAAAAATTGTACAAACAATTACTATAAATATGGATTTTACATGAATTTTTCAACCTTTAGGAGATTGTATTTACAATGATCACATATGCTGCTTGTAACATTGTTACAAAAGAGAGAAATTCCAGCTATGAGTAGAGGAGCAAAAAAATATGAACTTAAAAGTATTACTAAATTTATCGACAAAAATTCGATAAATAATACATTGAGCTAGAAATGCAAATAGTTATAAAATTATGCTCAACATTGAATATACCGTGATTCGTTTGAAACAGATGAAATGAACTGAACTGTCTACAAAACAGAGCAACCACTACTTTTCTTGCAGTCTTGAAGAAAATAATGCATATTATAAAAAAGAAAATTACCGGCCATATTTCTGAGCTCTAAACTGGCCGAAGCTAGGGCAGATAAGGCTCTACAAGCTGCTATGGCAACCCCTAATTCGGCCTCCAGCTGCATGTTTTCATTGCATTTCAGGGGAAGTTGGGCTTTTCTGCTGGGGGCTTTACCTCCTCCAGACATATTCAATATTTTGACAATGGATGTGTGTACTTTGGCTTCTTGCAAGGGTCGACAACACATGGGGTCCTCCACCAAGTGGGCAATTGACCTTAATATCGATAAATATATATTCTTATGTCAGGCCGAATTCAAATATAAAGCTTTCGGAGAAAAGTATTAGAGCAAACTTTGGATTAACTAAAAAAAAGCTTTTCTCCAATTTTATCTGTTTGCATACGAGTAAAAAGTTTTATTATTTCCAATCTTAGCCTCAAATTTTTGGATACAATGAACTAATTCAGTGGTCCCAAGATATTTGACATAGCCAAAGTTTACTGCACCTATTTTATAGAATTATTTTAATTCTTTTAATATGCTTTCTATAATCATAATAGCTGATGATGTGGCGACAGAGATAAAGAATAGAAAAGAGAAGAGTGCATTATAGAATATGATGCTATACTCTAGCATTTTCAATATTGGCTGGAATGCTGAATCATACAATGTACTAATATGCATCAATATAAGCAAATATATATATATATATTATAAAGTAGCAATGGCTCATAAGAGGTAGCTATAAAAACACATTGAGACTTTTATATTTGAAGGCAAAAAGTTCAGCACATTATGAAATTGCAAGACAGAATAGAGAAAAATCTTTAAAAGAATCTATTTTTACATAATTTTTTGTACGGTTTTTTGCCCCAGAGAGAAATTAAAGACAAAAATTTCATACATTCGGATTCGGTGAACATAGTCCTAATAACTTTGATACACGCATCAATTTAATTTACATTGCATGATTATGACTGCTGGTTTCTTAGGTCTCCTTTTAAAATATTTAAAGCCAACAGTATGGTCAAGTTGTCGATAATTTCCAATTACCTCAAACAGAACACGATTGCTTTCAGCTTTGTTAATTTACAAATTTGCGTAGTATATAGATTCAGAAGTTCACTCAATAAGAAGAGCATTGAAACTTTCGACATTTCTTCTCTGCCGCTTTCCTAAATAATTTGCAAAAAATAAAAATATACTTAGTCTATTAGATAAAAAAATGATTGCGTACAGTTCTTACCGTTTTGGTTCTTTTATCTGTACAAGAATATATTTGAAGCACGGTTAAAAATTAGTGTTCGATAAGTCTCTAAGTGTAATTAACTCTATTGAGATAAATGCTATCTCTGCTGAGTGTAAAAATTTTACATATTATAAAACAATAATATTGTAAACGCATATACTACGACCTAAAATTTCATACATATGCTTGCTGAATTTAGGATTATTGGTATCTTATAAATGAATGCAATTTTTTTTAAATAACCTAACTAAATGGAAAAACTGAAGCCTACAATTTACTGGGTCTAATGATGTGGCAGCATGAAATTACTTTATTTGAACAGTTAAAAAGGTGACATTTCCGTACAACATGAGCAGTAGAAGCGATTTATTTAAAATGTAATAAAGTTAAGGCTACTTGCAGATAGCGCAGATACAGATAGAGACAGCAGAGTCAGAAGATAGAAAAGGACAGGGTAGTATTATAGATTGAAATATAGAATAGTTTTTAGAACTATTCTGCAACTGCATATTTAAATTAAATCTAGTGTACTGGATAGTATACTGTACTAGTCTTCATCAATGTAAACAATACAACTAGGCACAGTTAGCAATATCCTAACCCATGCAAGAAGTCCTGACTGAAGTGAAAGCTGACGGGCTAAAATAACTATAATAACTTCAATACAGATGCATAATATCTAGTAACACATTATAGATAAATAACCTGCTTAGACAAATATGCCACTGCTTCTAAGGCAGCCAATAAAAATGCTTCATTATCATTGCACCCCTCATTTAGAGAGTCAGAATTCCCATTCGGCATCCCAACTTTATTTTGTTCCTGGAAATTCAAAGCTAATATTCTGCGTATTGCGGTGGCTAAGAATGAGCAGACTTTTGATTCACATAGACGGGTACAATTCAGTTCACAATGAGCAGCAAGGGCCGATGTTGCAGAGCACGCAGCCTATGCATCATATAGAACATTAATTTATGGTACATTGGAGCCAAAAGCAAAATGATAACTTTTCAATAGACCATCCAAAGGACAAAACATGCACATTAACCACTCAAATATGGAAAAATAAAAATTCCAAAAATACACTTTTCTAGCTCACAATGTTTTTGGAAAGGTTTTTTAGGACTTTTAAAAATTGCCTTGACAGGATATCTGTATTAGAAATATTTTTTGATATTTTAATGTTACGATAAGGTGATAATATTAACAGAATCAGTTGACAGGAAAAGATAAATGACTTAATATAATACTAGGGTACCTATTTATACTTCAACATAGAATTGTTCTAGAAGCTAATTCTGTAACTGCATATCCAAATTATGGCTAGTATGCTGGATAGTACACTCTACTAGTTTGCATCAATAAAATAATACGACTAGGCATGACTAGTAGTATGTTAAGAATTGTACCAACCAACCGAATTAAAGGCAATTTATATGATATGAGTCAAGTCCTAATTACATAGAGGACTCCCAAAAAGGAAAGCATACGGACATACGGCAATAAGCCTAACCGAATCATAATATATAAAGCTTAAATGGCTTCGAAACTGTTCTTTTCATTACATTTTAGTGATGTAAATAAATGATTTACAAGGCAAGTAAGTTACAGAGATTAAATGTATTATGAATGCTTGAAGACTACTCAGTGAAAGAAGAGCAGCAGTACAGAGAAAAAAAGAAGCGATAGAGTGGTACTACAGAATCATCGAGGTACTTAAAAATACTTCTTTTTTTAGCATGTTCTGGAAGTTTATTCGATAAGTGCATTTTCAAACAACTACTAGGATACAGATGTACATTCAATACAAGTAGTCAGCATTGATATAATCAGATATGCAGCAAACTTTGGATGTAACAAATCTGTTGAAACCATATTCATCATAACCAAATTTGTTATATTTGAATATCTTATGTTGCATTTAACGCAATGCACTTCTTTTTATTCATTAACAGTAAAAAATTGCTACATCGAATTCTTTTTAACTAAAGTAGCTTATTACATAACAAAATTAAGGATGGCTAGCGTAATATCTAACAAGGCGTTTCACATACCGCAGACAAAGTGAGATTGTTTGGGGCTTCTTGAGTAGCCTTTACTACCGCCTCGGGTACCCCAGATTTCCCCAATGCAAGGCCCTGTTCAGTATCTGTGCACACTAGCACTACAGCAATACACCACCCAGATGAAATGAAGGCATTCGACGCTTTCCATCTATTGCGAAGAAGAGCCTAAAGTATTATAAAAAATCCTCAAATTGTCATGTAAATCAAGAGAAAAAATAAATAGAATAGTCTAATACCTTTCTATCTAATAAATAAATAGAAAAAGCTGTTGACACTGATGAAAATCAGTATGCAAAAATATGATTTAAGACAGAAAAATGCAGCAAAACAAGAGAGACATAGATTATTTTACAAGTATGTATTTTTGATGAATATAGATGCAGCAAAATTGAATTTTACTATAATTTTAAGACCTTGAGATAAAAAACGAATTAACTTGAAAAATGAAATAGTCTGATGATGAGTTTGGCAGACAATGACTTTTCCATTTATTTCCTCTAAATGAAAATCCATAGTACTAAAGTTTATTATATCTGAAATATACTTTAGTACAGTTATATTAAAATTGTGGTTCAATTGGACTTTTTCATCCATTTTTTAAAGAAATTTTTCAGTTGAAGAATATACATTTAAAAGGAGTTACCTCAGCAATTGCAGTATGTTCTACACCTGACCCGAGAGCCAATAGTATCTCTCCTCCTACACCTTTAAGTTCCAAAGGGTCATCGGAGCAGCCAATCATTTTTGAGTATAACCCTCGGGCCAAAATCTCAGCTCCACCGCATTTGCACATTTTTTGCCCATTCTCAGGAACTCCTCGGGTAAGGGAGCATATTATTTCTTGCAGAAATCGAGTAAAGGCAGTTTAGTTTAAACAAATATTTGACATTAAAATCTTGAGCCTCTAGTAATTCTTACAATCTCACATGGTTTAAATTTTAGATAAAAGTAGCTGAAAATTTTTTATCAATAGTTTATATATAAATATCAGCATTGATACAAATCGTACCAATAATCTTCAGCAATTAAGGTGAAAAACATGCAAAAAGTCAAAGGATATGAATAAAAATATTCTATTTACAATCATTGAACTTAAAAAATTATGTAATAAGCAATATAACAAAGAGCAATCACTTTACTTTGTGATTTAAATGAACTTGATTTGAAAATTTAAGCATTAATTGACTAAAGAACAATTTTTCCCTTCAAATTGAATAAACTATAGAACTATTTTAAATAGTTTACAATGAGAATAAAAAAAATGCACGAAAGAAGTACACCAAACAATAAAGCACCTGAATTTAGTCGGAACAAGACAAATATAGCCAATACCATCTAATGAACTTTAAAGAGATATCCAATCTCTTCAGCACAAAATCAATTAAATTGGTTACATTTCTTAGTTTATAATCTAACCAGTAATGTCCCATGCCAGATCTTCAGAATCATTCTTTTTGTCGGAGAGAAGGGCAGATGCAGCCCTGCACAAGGCCTCGCACCCCCCAGCATCCCCCAATGCAGCCCTAAATTCAACTTCCCCGGTGGAAGCTAGTAGGCCGACCAGGCTCAAGATAGGGGCATTCTTTTCTAGTAGGCCGGCATTGGGCATGGCATCCTGGCTCGAGGCAAGAGCCGAGTTCCATGACAGGGTTTCGAGCATGTTAGTGATCTACGGTACAGAATTTAGTAATTTTGAAAGAGACCATTTAAAATTTTAAAATCTATCAACCATTATGTAATGTCATAAAGAACTGAATACTGCCAAGATTATATCCGACTATATTTTTTTATCCATACATATATTCTATGGGTCATTCTCTCTGAACTTTCATGGTGAATTATATTTGGGGACATTAGTTTGAGAAATTAGTTAAATAATTATTGTAAATTATTTTTAGTGCGCTGCCTTCTCTATTATATTCTTCTATCATCTCATAGTACTCTACATGTTACAAGACAGTACACACTAAAAAACCTAAAACAATTCAAAATATTTGAATTCAATATATTCTTTTTAAGGCTAAGAATTGACACTTTTAAGTATTGACCCTAAATTTAGCTATGTCATTTCTTCCGAACAAAAAATTGCCTTTATAAAACATAGTCAAAATTGAAATCAAATTGGTAGATCAAGAGCAATGTATGGTCAAATAATTATTCTGAACTTTTTTTAGTGATTTTACTGTGTTGGATCCAACAAAATTCGATGATCTTTTTATTCAAAATTGTGTGCTGAAATTTCACGAATGCCAATCTATAAAAATGGCTGCAAAGTAATCTTTTAAAAAGAAAATTTGACTTATCAACATACATGAATGAATGAATTTGACATTAGTAGATTGTTTAGTGTTCAATAAATATCATTGCAATAATTTTGATAAATCAATCACCCAAGGTTAAAAATTTGAGCACCACAATAGAAAGATATAAATGCAATGATTTTGAAGAATTATGAATTGATAACAACATTTTCATGTGAGATCTTGAAGCAATAATGTTTCTCTCATGATGCCTAAGCTAAACTGCCACTCGTAAAATTATATACTTAAATCAGCAAAAGATTAATTTTAAGTATGCACCACCTTTGAAAAACGCTATCCATAAAGTATTCTCATCTGGAAAACAAACCAATGAAATTTGTCAGAAGCTGACCTTATAGATAGAAAATCGTTCAATGACGTTACAGAAATACTGGCGGTACAGAATTATATTCATTTTAATGGACAACTTCATATGTAGCTCCTTGAAAATGTGACAGAACTGCCGACTTTTCATATTTAATCCATTTAAAAAAAAGCTGCAACTTTACTAACAGCAAAAATAACTGTTAAACATTTTTTCAGGTATAATGCCAATTTAAGATTTATTGACATACTTTTTTACCTTAAATTATCAATCATAAATGTTCCATTAGTTTTTTATTCATAATTTATATTTTACCGTTTCACAAGAAGTCTCGTCCCCTAGTTCCGAGCTAATCCATCCAGCCTCCTTTTTCATCCCCCGAAACACCCCCCAAAGTGAGCTTGCCACGGTCTGTTGGAGGGGGGTATCCCTCCAGTGAGAATCTGCTGCCTGGACTAAGGCCTTGGCTGCTGCCCCCCTAGCTCGGGCATCCAATATACACACCTCGGCTCCATATTTCTGGTAGATTTTTCCCAGGGCACTGCAGGTCTTAAGCGTCGCAGATGCATCACTTTTAGTTGAGTCTTCAGTCAATCGCACTAGAGTTGTTGTCAATAAAGCTTCTGTCTGCACGATTGTAGAAAAGACAATCAAATTCACAGCAAACGCATCGATATTTTGCGTATAGGTACAGGAAAATGAAATTTGGTTAGATAGCTTTGTTCATTTATGTAGTATAAAAATGGGGTCTTACCTGCTAAATCATCAACTAACTAAATTGAACGTATATGCAATTCAACTGTACTAGCTAAAAGTTCGAAATGACCCCCAAAAAACCTTAAAAAGGAATTCATCTTCCAGGAACTTAAAAAGCCAGTAGAAATGTATTTTCAGAATTATTCTATTTTAAATGAATAATCTAAATGACGAGAAGTTTAAACAAATATTTGATGGCAGTGTAGTTTTGTTTTATCACAAACATAGTAACAGCTATGTTCAACTGCGCCTTATGTGAATCCAATGAATTGGATTACTTAATGAAATCTTTTTCTAAGAGATCAACTGGATACTTCAAAAAAATTAAAACTTTTGAAGTCAACCGAATTCAGTTATTTCAAAATTACTTTATCGATTGTTATAATACTTTATCCATGTCATGAAGTCGCAAGTATCTAAATTGTTCAAATTTATACCAATTGCGCATTACACTCTATGAAGAGTAATCACCAATATTGCTTGTACTGAGGCCGACTAGTACAGCCCACAGTCCAGTACACTAGTAATTGTTGATTCATAAGGAGTTATAGAATAAGTTCTAGAACACTGCATAAGCCAAGGAATAATTACGTACTTCAAGCTGCATAAATATTATCTTTGGCTATAGTGCAGAATAGACCACTACTAAAGAAGGATTCTAATAACAATAAATAAATCACTAATGATTGAGGTTTTGAAAGAGCGCACACATTATTTGGTGACTTTCAGAGTTATTTTGAAAGGATTTAGTGGCATATTCTCTTCTCTCTCTTCAGTTTTTCTATCCCAATTGCTCAATCAGTAACAAGTAAAATAACTTGCCTCTGCCACACTATCTTTATTACAAAAATTGACCAATACTTCTCCTATGCAAGCAGCTCGCTTTAACGTCTCAAGTCGATAACGAGGCGCTGCTCCGGTCCCACAGAGTAGATTCACGGCTTTCTTAACAACAGGAGCAAGATTTTGTTCTAAAATATTTTGGTCAATGGCAGAGCAAATTGAATCCAAAGCTCCAAGTGACTGAAATTGGACACCTGCATTGGAAGGGTGGGCTTCCATAGCACGTAATACCTAAGCCAAGAATGACAATATATAGTATACATATGTGCACATGCAAATATACGCAAAAAAATCTCTCCACTATAATGCGCTGAGTACTGAAAATACAAATCCTGCACTAGGCTCATTATCTGGTTAACTTAATTATTATAAAAAATTTTATTCTTTAGCTAGGCGCCACAGAAATTTTACTCGGCTACTGTGAAACCTTATAAGTTGGACACTTTATCATCAAGATCTCAAATGTTCAAATTATGGATGTGTCCAGCTATACTTGAAGGAACAATACAATTCAAGGGTAAAATTGTCATCTTGTCAACTATCTAACCCTAAGGTGTCCGGAGATGCAAGGTGTCCAAAGTAACAAGAGGTTTTGCTGCATCTTTACATGCAAATACCTACCTAAAACTATAGCACCCCTGAATGTAACATATTTGAGCCGAATGATAAAAATATAAACAAAGTGGGGGTAGGGGTATATATTGATAGTATATCACTGATATTCCATGGATCAATAGTCCAATAAACAGCATATTTTTTCATATAATAGGTCACCACATTATGGAGCTTGATTGCTTTAGTATATTGATATCTTAATTCCAAGCACTAGATAGATTTACATATAGTTTTTGGTGTACCTCACAACAGCAGTATATAAAAATCAACTGTGGTTGAAATATGACGCAAACAAGCCATTAAAGGGGCGCAATAACTTACCACTCTTAGGCCTCCTGCCGATATCAGTACATCACCATAGCCCTTGTTTGAAATTACTTGAAAGAGCATGCACATCCTACGCTGCAGAGCTGACAGGTGTTGCAAAGACAAAGTACAACTTATTGACGCATTTACAAGTTTCTCAACTAACAATTTGGACCTGTTGGAATTTTGAACATCGGTTGTTTTTTCCTGTACGGATATTGCTGCACATTCGAATGCTGCGGCCTGGGATACATATATATCTCAATAATTTTAGTACTATACTTTAGAATATATTTCTGTTTTTCAGCAAAGCGCTTTAAAAACAATACTGTGCATCACATTGGTTGAAAAGTGTAGTGAATGCAGGTTGAATATTTTCAACCGAATTAAAATTTCAGTATAGGACCTTCACTGAATTTTTTGCACGGGAAGTTTGCGGAATATGGAAAATATCACTATTCTATTATCCAATAAAATTGTAAAACTCGATTTAATTTGGCTTTGTTTCGATGTGGAATTCTCTGATAGGCCTATGATTTGGTGATATTTCCCAGCGTCCTGAACTTCCGTAAAAAATAAAAGGGTTCCTGTATACATATGTATATTGCAAACTTTTAATGTAAAGAATCTGTCTGGACCACCGAATAAATTCATAATATCCGAGAACATGACTCTGAGCTTCGCACAAAATGACTTTTCCTTTTCCACATACGGATTCTTATATTACTATTGAATAAGCAAAAAGCGCAAACGTAAGAGAAGAAGATTCGGTTGACAATGAAGTAACATTAACCACAAATATTGATATCTACACTAAAAGTGGCAAGTTATCAAAATCAAATAATATATTTTATCAGCTCACAGTTCTTTTTACAATTCAGCTTCTACAGTTTAATATTCAATATGCACATGATTCATATATGTAGCATGTATAGCAAATGTCTAATAGATAGAAGTGAAAATTCGATTGAAGCAAATTTGCTATGTCCAAAGTTTACTTATTTATATTGTTAGTCACAGCATGGAGAAAAAATATCAAAAAAAGTGCTAACCAAAATGGTCTCCGAGCCTTTTTCAAATTGGGTTGACATAATTTTGGTCGCAGCCTCTATACCTCCAGCCGAAGACAGCACCTTCGAATTCTCTTCTTCATCGGTGGCGAGACCTGTCAAAGCAAGCAAACTGGGCTCAACTAGCCCTTGCTCCGCCGATTTATCACATTGCAAAACTTTCAGCGCAACCTAAGGTATATCACAAAAATATCAAGAATTACTCAAAGTTTCATCATTGGGTGAACCATTGAGAAATCGATGAATCAACCTTCAGGGCTTTAATCACGAATTTATGCCCTAGCTAAGTAAATTGTATAGGGTACTAGGAACTATTATGCAGAACTCAATTTGAGAAATCAATACATCAAAAAGAATACTGCCTGCACTATTGAATTTAAACAGTTTCATTCAAACTTAAGGGTTTCAATGAAGCTTGCAACCAAAAAAAACTAAATATATTGTGAAAAAACTAAATCAGAACATAATACCACAAAAAAACACCCCAAAAGTGTGAAAAATGTAGTTTCACAAGAAAATTCACAAAAAATGTCTATACCTAGCTGCTAACGTACAGAATCGATTTACGTAAGAACTAGAGAAACTGAGCTATTGTAACTGCAACTTACGGCCACATGCCTTAGGTAACTCTAAGTAGATTAAGCTGTAATAAAGTCTTTTTAAATTTTGTATTTATTAGCAATCTATCAAGAGTTTAAATTGATATGTTCAATTTGATTAAATAAGCAAACCCTTCTCTTTTCCTTTAGACAAACTTATTTCAGTCTTTAAGTCTCTATTCACATCCATGTACATTAAGTTTCAAATCTCCGGCTACATCAAAAACATATATGTAAAGATAAATCAAAGCAATATGCATCTCAAGATATGCGAGCAGCATATTAACAGGAAAAATCACCTCAATAGCTCCAGCCGTACCGAGCCGAGTTCTAGCCTCCTTTCTGTCTCGAGCCAGACAAGTGATGGCTAGTAACCCTTGCTGAATCATAGTAAAAGCAACCGCATTTGGACTCTCCACAGAATTTTCAGTGACTTCCAAGGCAGCCCGAAGTGCCCCAGGTAGTCCCTCACATGCACCTAGATAAGTATATTACTTTTGATGTTCCATAAACTGATGCCATCAGTTTTACCAAAAACTGTCAGTCAATCGAATATGTCGGATTAGAGATGTCAAAATGCACCAGTGAACGTAGGTCGGTGGAGTGGAGAGCAACCCAAACATAGAATGTAACATTTAGTGGGCCATCAATTAATGGAATATCAACCATATGTTAAGACCCATGCTCAGTTTCTGTAAAATACATTCAAACCACAAGAAGTATATGCACGTACTCTTAATGTACATCAAGCGAGTCCAACACTTTCCTACCAAAAACATTGGTAAAAAGTTGTCTGCACTAATAAAAATAAGTGTAGAAGAATTATTTACTGGAAAAGATAATCGCTTCCATGCATTCTAATGAATGCATGTGCAATAAAACTAAAATGAATACAATTAGAGTAAACTTCAGATATTAAAAATTTGCTTATAACGAGTTTTCACTTATATCAAGTAAATAAAAAATAATTAAGCTCCAATTTCAGCTTCTGATTTTTTGATATAATGAATTATTAATCAAGTAGTCCTGGTCAATTCATTTATCCAATGTTTACGGTATAAGCTACTGGATTGAATTCAGCACACTTGGAACAGTAGTATATAGCTCAAGTAGAGCTACCCATGCATATAACTGTGTAGAAATTACTCAGCATCTAAAGTTTTGTTATAAGCATCTTTAAAAAAATGCAAAATTTTAGTCGTTTCATACAAATTTGTTGGTAGGTGATTCATGTTTGCAGGTCCCTGTATTTTTTCACCCACTTTAGCTAAAATTATTGCAACATATAATTTTTTGCAATAATATAAATATTTATATATATATGTTATGCGATATTGCAGCTAAAGTAGAGCAGTTGCAATTATTTTATTTAGAACCAATAATAAAATATAGAATTGACAAAGGTAAAATACCCCACGTTGACTATAAAACATGCGCCTCAATTATTAATTTCCACTGGAAGGGGTATGGTTTAAATAATTCTTCAGTTTTTGGACGAATACTTTGATTTTTTATACATACTTTTTCAAAAAGAATTTTTAGTGCATAATCTTAAAGATGAGGAGTACAGCTACTGGAATTTGATGACACAACACATACTCCTATCTTTAAATAAAATTTCTAGGTGAATGTATAGAGGTGGCCACAAATTCGTTTTAAGAATTTTAATAGCAATGCATACAGCACTAATGAAAGAAGCTTAGAACGGACGAAAACATTACATTGATGACTATTTAGCTCATAAAAGTTCCTTTTCGATTGAAAGATCAAAATTTCGTAATACTTTTTGAAAGCCCTAAAAGATTTAAAATGTTCATATAGTAGTCTATCCTGCACTCTTGCCCATTTCTTTTTCCAAAATACGTTAATAAAACAGAATCACCTGTTATATTTGATAAAAGTACGCATTTTAATGGGGCAAGATATAATACCTGCCTCCATTAACCGTACTCTGCACTCAGATGAGCCGAACGCCAGCTGCGCAATAGCTGCGCACGCCTGCAGCCTAGTCTCCAGCGTCTCTCCAGAAGATAGGGACATAGCTGCCCCCTCACATACCTAACGATTGCCATGAAATTACAGTACAATACAATGTCAATGATATAAAGTAAAATTCGGATTTAACAAATCTGTCAGGACCACCTAACTAGCTCGTTTTACAATAAACTCCGGACATGATAAATTTGCTCCTAAAATATTTCACTAATCCATTGTGCCAGGTTCTCCTTTAGACTTTCGAGTGCGACAAATTAATTTGGTGGTCCCAATAGATTGGTTCCATCCTAAGTTTACTGTTTGCTGAATAGAATACTATTCCAGATAGATTTGTTATGCCTAAAGTTTACTCCTTGATGATCTAACAAGTACAATTCAACTCAGCTTGAAGTTAGTAAAATTAAAGCTATGCATAGCAATCGCGATATCAAGCACTCAGGAATTCACATTGATAGGGAGGTTTTGAACATCACTTGGCGCTAATTGCATTCTTCCTTTGCAGCTATGCCTTAACAATGGTAATAGATGCAACATTGGGTTCATGAATGTACCCTCATACTAACAAACTTAAATTTGGTCATTTTTCTGCACATTTGAAATGTGCCAACAAGAAATCAGCGATCATATGAAAAGTGTTTCAATCTAATTACGATTTTGAAAAACTTTGCATTGCATTACAGGCCTTTACATGCGCAATGCACCAACTATTACCAATATTAAGACAGGTGAGGCAAAAAGGTGAAATGGATTCTGCTAGTATGCACTAAATACTTAAAAAACATAAAATTCTAAAACATACTTTTTCTCAATTTATATTGCTTGCAAACAAAATTTTTTTAGTGGCATCACAAGTTTTCAAGAAATCGATTATATTTCTTGTATCTTCTAACTAGATAATCTTTAGATTGACACTGTATTTTAAAACTGCACCAGGTTCTATCGAAAACTGAATGACAACAAAAAATTTTGTAATCTAATAAAACTCATTTGAAGCAATTAAAATATCACTTAAGCATATCAATATAATTTTAGCAGTAGATGGAAATGGTAATGAGTCAATAGTGTAAACATTGACCATTACAAAATGTTTTAGAAAATACAAGTTATAATGAAGGAGTAAAACTTTTCTTCTCTAGATTAATTATACCTCTTCTGAAGAACTTATAAACTTGAAAATATATGATTAATTTTCCTCTTTTCAGCTCATAAATAGTTCATTCCTGTTGAAAGTCAAAGTATTCAGTACTTAAAAAGGTTTAAAATCCCTCTTTGACCTTAAACATGAAAATGATTTAACTTTTGAAAAAAAATTGAATGTCGAATTCTTTATAGTTTTATTAAATTTTAAATACATATGGTGGAAATTTAATCAGTGGACTTTTCCTCATTATAGGCATTTCATCATTCCTAAACTTAGGAGTTTTACATACTTGAGGTGGCTGGTACATTCATTTTCATAACGATTATTGTAAAAATATTATGAAAAACTATATCATTCTTTAAAAAATAGGCAAAATACGTAACCCAAGGAAATCAGAGCGTACAGAAAACAAGCTAATTAGCGCATATTTTAAATTCTAAAACACAAAGAATTGTTGAAATTGAAAAATTTCGAAGGCAAAGTTATCCAATGATATGTGGAACTGGGCTTTTTAAATCAAATTTGACCTATTTAAACACTTGATATAAGATGAGCTCAAGTTACTGAAGTCCACATTAACCCATCTCAGCATATTTCAAGATAACTTTAAATGGTAAGAAATATAGTATATCAAGGTGCTGTTGGCCAAGGTCAAATGCTCCGCCGACATCAATATGTATCGATAAATCTACCAAAAAAATTAGTTAGTACTCCTTATTCATATTTACCTTTCCTGCAGTCAGGACTGCACAATGGTTTGCCCCACCCTGGGCGACTGCAGCTACAGCCCTAAGAACTGCCTCTTTCCCCCCTGTATTGCTAGCCAACAAGGCTGCTCCTACTGCGTTCAAAATATTCAAGTTGATTTCGGGGGACATGAGGGGGGCCAAGATAGATATAACCTGAACAAGAAAACATGAAACTTGAGCTCTTCAAACTCATATAAAGTACAATGCTAGATTGGAGATAAAACAGGCCTCATACAGTGAAATCTTAGTTCATTAGTTAGATTAGGATAGACGTTTCAGCATATATTTTAACGAGGCCAGTTATCGAAAAAGGCAACAAAAGTCACCATAGTCAAGTAAGAACTGAACGGCAGTATTAATCAAAAGAAGTTGATATACGTAAAACTTCAAATTAATTTAGAAAAGTTCTTAACTGTAGAACAAAGGAATTTTTAATTTAGAGAAAATTCAACGTAAACAATGCAAAAAATATAATTTGATTGAATTCAACTATAACAATCGCAATAAAAAGTTTAATCTTATATGCAAATATACCAACATATGAATTTCGAGCCAAATTTATAATATTCGAATTCAACCCACCTCACATCCGTGGATACGTAAGGGCGTGCAGTCAATGTGCTGAATGATGGCCAATGCCGTCTTGGAGGGTAGGTTTTGCTCTATAAACCGGTTTGCAGTCTCCGGGTTACCCTTCAGAATAGCAACAGAGGTAGCCAGGGCAGGAGTAAGTATGGTGACATGTCGAGAGTACTTCCTCAAAGCCGTGCAAATTGTTTCACACCCACCTAAAGAAAAGAAAAATATGCTTTTTTAAAGTTTCGCATTTGTGAAGTTTCCCACAAGAAATTTTCATTGTTCGTAGAAAAAGTTATAGCGCAGAAAAAAACTAAAAACACAATTTTCTTGACTTAACTTCAAATCAAACTGCTTATAATATATTTTGTGAGAACAAAATTTTTAACAGTTACATTAACTTTTTCTCGTTAACTTTAATGTTGTCAGACTCTTCCTTTTGGATAATTTTGCATTTATAAAATCTTAAGGAAGAATTTTTAAAATTTGCGACACCCCAGCCAGTTAGAAAACAAGTAATTTAGTGCTATCACAATTATCTTAAACTATGCCTGTTTTGTATGTAAGTTATATCTGTTTTTATATCGTCAATGGGTCATTCACATTGAACTGTCATATTGAATTGTATCCGGTAACGTTATTTTTCGAGCTCTTCAAATTGTTTCTCATCCAAAGATTAGCTACTAATTGCGAATGACATAAATTGTATTTATAGACTCTCCTGCGTATGTAGATCTTCTCATATAGCTATTACAAGAGTTTTCAATACTCGAATTCATGCAAAATAAATTTTTGGCATATTATACTTCTAGATTCCATGGATCGATTTGGAACTGAATTAATGTGGAAAAGTGGAAACTTGAAAAAATTCATAATAATCCATCTTAGATACTAACTGAAAGCATGCATGTTTTGAGTACCAATCGAAAGACTTTGAAGCAAATTCGACACATACTATTTGTGGAAATATTTGCTGCAGGATGGTAGCTATATCACTAATACATTTACATCAAAATCTTTGGTCAGTACTTTAAAATTGAATGTTTCCCTTAATTACTCTACTCAAACTAAGCCAAATTTCCATTTTATGCTGCTTTTTAAGTCTCAATTGTTAATAAAAGACATACCGTGGTTCATGATAGTTTCTAATACACCGGATTCTCCTGTCATCGAAATATTCAGTAGGGCCTTGAAACCCTGTTCCTGCACACTTTTTATTGATGATAGCCTAGTTATTGCACCAATAACCCCCTCAACAGCCTCCTCTGCAGCTGGTACGAGGGCAACACAAGCACAGGCATAGGTCAAAACGGATGGGTCCCCTATAAACATTGACATTGACTGCTTAGCATATTTGACCAAATATCGGTTTTCTTCAGCATTTGCAAAGAGAGCTAATGCTGAGCCAGCATTCAAAGCCATACTGAGGCGAATTGGATTCTGTTCTGAGGAGAACAATTCTATGGATTTCATCACCACATTGAGCCCTCCAGCTTTTACAGCAGCCTTAATTTTGAAACGGGAAAATGTTATTTATAATTAAGTATACATTTACATACTAACTTATGGCGATGTACTCATTCGTGTAAATACAATTATATTATTGTACATCGATTGTAAAAATTAATGAATACCTTTAGTTTTAATATAGATATAAAAAAAAAGATAAAAATCAATCCTAAAACATTAATAAAGCTACCTGAGCACTCTGAGGCCAAGCAGAGTCCAAATTATATTTTCCCTCAAGGCCGTCTCGGCAGAGCGCAGATATGGCAAAGCAGCCCATATTTTGCAGTGATGGAGGGACATCTCGGATCCCCGAGGCTAGTGCCCGTACCACCAAAGTCGGGGCATCAGCACTGAAAAACGACGCTCGGGCAGTACGGCACCCCGTACATAGGGTTGCTATGGCAGATAACACCTTTTCTGCCAATATATGGTTATTTATATGCCGTTTTAAAGTAGAACACAAAGCAGGACAAACATTGGCCTCGCAGAGTGCCTATAAAAGAAGTAGCAAAAATTAAAAATAAGTAACAAAAAAATCAAAATAACATATATTTTTCGAGTGGTTCACATTTTCAATACATAAAAATATAAATAAACATTCGTGTGGCACTTCAGTAAGCTTGCAGAGTAAATGAATTATGCTCCTAGTTGTTACTAAGGAAAATTGAAAATGCATAATTTTTTAATATGCAAATTAGGTAGGATTTACCTATTAACTCTCAGACTGATTAAGTGCAATGATAATAATCAAGTCAAACTACATATTTAATACTTTAAAGTATATGTCTGAATTAGCCTTATTCAAAATTAAGTAGGAGCAATTGCTGTAGGCATGACTGCAAAAATCCCTACTTATGAATATTACTAAAAATTTGCAAGCCAAATGCCAATCCATAATACTTGTCATATATATGTGCACCTCACGAGACTTTAGCCCCTCTTTAGCTAGCTCTTGAACTTCATCTAGCCACTTGCTTTCTCCACTATCTGAATATATGACATAAATGCAAAGAATCCAGTATTTTGAAACACTCCAAAGGTGTAAGAGGCATCGTCAAAATGTAGCACTGGTAATCTAAGCAAAACTAACTTAGCTCCTCTAAGTGATCCCCCTCTCTTTATTTTGTACCTTTGGTAGAATGAATTCAGAGGGTTTTTATTTTATCAAGCAATTCCGAGAATAGGATCGGCAACAGGCTAGTAACATCCAGGAAGTAGGAACACAAAAAAATTAGGACATTTCTTCAAGTTTTCATTAATATCTATGTTTTCTTAGCTTTTTTCGAAGAGTCGCCCCTGAGTAACATGTATAAGATTTAATGCAACAACTCACAAAAACCTTATTTGCACAAATTTGAAAGAAAATAGAAGCAAAACTTGGCCAAAAGATTACTAAGCAATTGATGCCATGAACTCAGCCAATCAAATGTCCTCAACAAAATCAGCAGGAACTTAAAAATACAAGTAGTTCACATTTTTTTCAATATGTCTTAATTTTGGTAATAAATAAATAGCTTAAAGAAAGCAGGAGCACGAAAAAACAAACCTGTATAAAGTTAAGTTTTTAAATTGAACATTCAGATAATGATCCCAGATTTTTATCAAATTTTAAAATAGAGTATTTTGATTCAATTTATTACCAAGTATATGAAGTGTATTTGAATCTACAATAACATTTTTTATATGTATTCAACTAAATGTATAATTATGTACTTTAATCCATAATATCTTATTTAAGAAGGTTTTGCATGATAAGTTTATTTTTGCCTCAATATTTTGACGCAAATTTGACGTTTGTAAAATGCAGCATACCACTCATGTCATTAAATCGGAATCAGCCATTTCAGTTCAAAAATTAAGTATTCTATCAAAAATGAAGCTATGCCTGTCATTATTTTATACAATTTGTTACCTATTCTATTTAAGAATGGAGAATCATTTTCTCTAATCTAGAATGAAAAGCCACCAATGATTTTTGAATTGTACAACATGAGAAGCAAAAGCCATATAGTAAAAAAAATTATCGAGATTTGACCACACTCAATTTGTTTTAAAATATAAGATTTACTTTGACTATTAATTAATTATAATTTAATTTATAGGGATACGTCTTGTTTTTATGACAAAAGTGCATGTATCATAAGCCAAATAGTAGGTATACAAACTTGATACTTACACACCTCCAGTTCCATTCCCACTTAAGGTATTTTGAGCGCCACTCTGAATGTTTGATGCACCATTCAAAGCCAATACAAGGGCTGATGCCAATGCTGTAAGGGTATAGGCAGGTCTTTCCAATTCCTTAAGCGAACTAAGCGAGTCATCCATGGATACAGGAAGGCTCACCAAATCCTCGGGATTTTCATTTTGATACTCCGAACCCGAAAAACTCCATTGGTTAATATTTGTTTCCTTGCAAGAGTAAATAATTGATCAAACTCCAAAAGAATGAAATAATAGAAAAGGCAATGTTTTAGTAAAGTTGAAATAAACTAAGAAAGTATGAGCATCTACATACCAAATACTAGTTGAGTCTATAATACCAATCTATCAGGCATTATATTAAGGGTTAAAAATTAGAAACTTCGTATTTACTATTCAAGGCTGCATTTAATTCTTCTATGAGCATCATTGATAAAAACTACAAAAAGAAAAAGTACATGCTCACTAAATTTCCAAAAGCTCAGGTTTATAAGCAGATATAGCTTTCATTAATAAAGTAATCATCATTTTTCAATTTCAATATCTCGAAACCTTAATATTATTTCTAAAATATATTTCAGCAAGAAAATTTATGTCACGTAAGCAGTGTTCACCATCAGGTTATCTAAGTGCCATGTTAACTACTACATAGCCCAATGAACAATTGTAATTCTTACCGGAATCTTGGCAAGTGTGGAGAATTTGTTCTTCACAGTCAGCCGGTGCGCGTCATCGGGAAGTTCTAAAATGTCCAATACAATTTTTGTCATCTCTACATCATCAGCAAGAGCAGCCACTACCTAACAATGAATTGATTTTTCACTGAGATAAAAACTATGATATACTGTCACAGACATTTTCTGAAAAGGGCGTTGCATGCATATACTGAAATATTCAATTTGAACTAAGTTACAAGGAATTTAAAACTTTCATGCATGAAGAAATCAGTAGGAAAGTACCAGAAAAAAGTAAACTCCTAATATATTCAAATGATGACAAATTTTTTTGCTAGGCAGTACTAGAGCAGGCCCTCTTGATATGATAAATTTTCTATTGAAGCTAAATATTGGGGAAAGCCTGGCAATGTTATAATTCACTTATTATTTTAGAAAAATTTTTTTAATATTTTACCTAATACTACGAAATTTCATGCACCACGAAAATATAGTAACGCATGCAATCACGTAATAGAAAACACTAAAAAAGTCAGTGTTTCTTTAATAATAAATGCATTTTAGTAGTCGCTGGCAGCCTCCTGCTGGAATTAGTCGCATACCTTGCCGTCAAAATCATTTTCAATCACGGCTTTAGCCGCTGGCTCATAATCTGAACCAAGCTCTGAAACAAATTGTGCCACCTCTTTCGCAGACCATCGGGGTAGCACCCCTGCTTCCAGACTAGAAGTGGACACACCCATTTCCAGTGTAAGCTCAGTAAATTCGATTAATATGAAACCATTGTATGTGCGTAATTAAAACGAAGAGCTATAGCAGTATGCATTTGTCATATTGTGCTAAAACTTTGACTTGAAAAATACAGTTACAGACTTTTTCTCCATTGAGGTGACACTTTTAGGGAGACACTTTTTATGGAGTTACTTGTAAAAGTGACACTCACTAAAGTGAGAACATGATAATAATTGAATTTCTCCTATGAAATGCTATTTTCTATTGTATTGATGCTCTCTATTCACTCTATTCAGTCCATGCACTTTATGCACTCTATGGAGTTTAAACTCTCTATTGAGTTCATGTTCTCTATTGAGCTAATTTCATCAGAAGTTTATGTAATAATACCTGCTGATGAAATAATGCAAGCAGGCTCTGAGTGCTCCAATATGAATAAGACAACATTTATAATAGATATAACTATTTGTAATGAGATCAAAGTATTTTAGACAATTAGCACTGGTAGCATAGTATGAGAGTAAAAAAAGAATGGCACATCTGTCATACCATAAATAAGAAACCTAAAAAATGTACCATCAGAACTTTTTCTGCTGACTTATATGAAAAAGTTTCATTGAAAAACGAATAGCTGCCTTCCAATGATTGAGTCTTAATATTTTTAAAAGTAAAACTTTATGATTATACAATTTGTATGCAAGTTTAAAAAAACAAGGCTCATAACTTTTCAAACGAAGTGCAACCATATGAATGATTTCTTAACAAAGAGCAGACTACTTCAATGCACTTTCAAACTGAGATGATTTTTAAATGCAAAGCAGTTAGTAAAATGTATCAGCCAATAGTAGCAAAAAGATGATTTATTGATTTCATAGACTTTTAGAAAATATGGCCATTTGTGCATGTAGTGTAAACTCTGCTTGTTAAATATTAGGAACACAATGGTCAAAATGCAAGAATAAATGGACAAGAACTAGCATAGATATGTTGTATTCAGTAATTTGCGTTGATAGAAGTGAGGACATTCTATCAACACAACAAAATACACGTAAGCTGATTATTCAAAATGCATGACTCTCCTTGAACTTCTACTCATGTGACTCTCCTTGAACTTCTATCAATTTGACTCTCCTCAAATCAGAATTATGCAAATCCTCTTGAATTGTATAGTTGCACAAATCTTTCCGAATTGTACTGCAGCTACAAACGGAATTAGTACTTTAGTAAGTTAATTCCTAACATTAAACCGAGCAGTCTTGTGATTAGTTACTTTAATAGTATTATCATACTGGAGATATTTTTACATAGGTATAAAAAGTGTATATCTGTTTGCATATGCAAAGGGACCAAGTTTTAGGGCAACATGATATCAAATAATGTATTGATTCATTTTAATTCATTGCTAGGAAAATACAAACACAACAAATAGTACAAGAACAGAAACAGTATTTAGTATTAACCAACATGCATTACTGAAAGTGAGATAATTTTTGCAACACACATAACTTAGCAGCATGAAGAACAGGGTTCAGTTATTTAAATTATTTGGGAACTAAAACTGAAGCCAAACTGAAACTGAACTAAAACTGATCTGAAACTTAACTGAAACTGAACTGAAACCAAGGATAAATTACACTGCAGCTCCATAGAATAAGAACTAACCCTTAATGGAGTTAGTTCCTAACATTCATTGAATGCACAAAGTCTTCTAGAAAAAAAATTTGTCATCAAATTTTTATTTACATAAAGATACACTTTTAAAAAAACATATATATAATCAGTATTATATTCTTTAACAGCCATGACCATAAGAAGATGTTTTAATTTTGACTCCACTGCATAGAAAATGAATAGATACAAAAGCTTGAGCAGCACATTCTGCACCAAGTAATATATTCTATTTCTGTAATGTACAAATCTTTTGACTGTGACTTGAAAAGCCTGCTAAATCTGGCACAAAAGCAGTAAAAAATGATGTAATTTACAAAAGAGCATATAAAGTAGTCCTTAATATTGATTTAGATCATGAGATTTATTTTTCAATCACAGTTTTTGATACACTGAATTAACTTTAAGGTCAATTTGAGATAAGTACATAATGTTCTAATACAACATGTACTCAACTTTTAAACTTTAAAGTACTATACTTGTTTGTGTTCTTACTGTATTATCATAAATATAACATTTGTTTAAATGTGCAAATTTTAAAATACTGCAACTTCAAACCATGCCATTGCTGTATGATATAATAGTCAACTAAAAGGCAAGTAAATTCAAAGAACAAAAGTACTTTGGTATGGCATCAATCTAAGCACAACTTGAAATGTTAGATAACTTTGAAATAATATTTGAACAAGGTGGGTATTAGACTATATATATATAACTAAAAAACAACAAAACATAGTTTTTAACTGAAGCATGCATCTGCTAAGGTTGATTGGTAATTAAGATAAAATTAGTTGAAAGTCAAAAAAATATTACATTTTTCTAGTGAGTTCAAAAATAAGGTATTCAGTTGCTTTGTCTTGAATAATTTTTGATACACTAATCATAAAGCCTGCACATAATAGTGTTTCCTTATTTCATAATTAGAGATAGTTTATATTATTGGCTTAAAATTCAAATTAATATGAATTACAGGCAGATGCGTGTTTTATCAGGTAATACCTCTGTATATTTGATACAGGTGAGCTGGTAAGTTTTCCTCTATATATGCTTTGTAGCAATTTTAACTATTTAATTTTTTGTGCATACTCTGCAGTATTATAGTATTTTGTGAAGAAGAGGAAATGAAGCCTCTGTTCAGCATTGAGTAGCTTTACAAATATTTACAACATCATATCTTTTTTATGGAGTTTACTACAATGAAAATCAAATTTAACAAGTAATTTTATTACAATATGTGGAACATTAATTTTTCTGCTATTCTTGAATACATCGCTATACACATTGCTATTGGCTACCCATAGGAGTAAAAACATTCTTTTTGTTCATTCTAATCTTGCAAGAAATATCAATATTACATACCTAAGGATATTTGTCAGATAAGGTTACATGTAGTTACACTTTGGTAGCATTTACATTTGTTAAAATAATGTTCCTTTTAAAAGTAATTTTCTTTCAATGTACTGCACCTTGTGTAAATGGCAATGAAATTTTAATATTAAACACAAATCATCAACTACAAATGAAATTCATAATCTGCAATTGATCATTTTGGAAATGACCTTGCAGCATATTCCACCAACTTTAACTGTTTGAAATATACACTACACAACATGATTTTTAGGGTGAAAATATGTGTTCTACTATTTCTTTGGATTTTCCGTGTCAAGTCCTGTGTACCTTGGCAAAATAATGTTGTGTGAGGTTATGAGCAATTCAGATAATATTCAGAAAAACTTAGAACTGGGCCAATTTAAATTTAGCCTTAATTTGACCTGGCTTCCTGTCATGACCTGACCATGTGGTACTGGCAATCTTTCAATATAGAATTTACAAAAATAACTGCATAAACTTAAAAAAAGATTATGTAATCCACTCTCATGTTAATGGATACAGTAGTATAGAAGCTTTTTCAGTTTTTTCAAATGAGAAGAAAGCTTTTTAAAATTACTTATTCTGAAAGATTGCCATGTATAAAATATATAATTGGATTATATTTAATGCTGGTCTTAATGTTTATTGCTCAGGCCCAGATATCGGTGTAAAGTATACCAAAACCTGCACTAGAGGTGATGTTGGCTGCATTAAAGTTGCCATACTGGCATTTCATAGATTCAACTGTCCACTCATTTTTCAATTTAGAGTATTCTTATCAGTATTCAATTGATAATTTTTGTTTACTTGCATGGACCATCATAACTTTCTAATGTTTATCTTGCCTTTTCAATTCATGCATTCAAACTCATGGGGCCATACTCAAATGAACTTCCTAGAGTTCAACAATCTTTGAGGATTTTGATTTCAAATTTTTGAACTAACCCAAATACAGAGCATTGTTTTTTTGAGGATGAAGAACTTACCGCAATTAGGGGGGTTTCATATTCCCCCGTATATTTTATCGGTTACCGACTATTTATTCAAAAAAAAATTTTGCTACGCATGAAGTCATAAAAAATCGGAAGTTCATTTGCTCCTTACGATAATTCTCTCTTTCACAGATATAGTCTAATTTATCAACGTCTGTTTCGATGTCGTTGCCAAATAATGCTGTGGTGCGTAATGATCCACCATCTATTTACGGAAGCAACTTTGAATAGTAATAGTTTCAATTTTTTAATTCGCTTTCGCAGAATGTCCCGAATCCTAATCTGGCGACATCTGTAATGGTTATGCCTGCACCTCCTAATGGAGCGCCGTGGTCTTACGGGCCATGGTCATGCTTGGACGATCCATCGGTTTGTTTTATATTCGAATGTTGTTATTGTATCTAGATCCGTTCTCTAAAATGCCGTATTAGATTATGCATGTTTGAAACCGAAACTTATGTGAGCCTATAAATTTAATTTTCAAATTGCGATAGAGTAATCAAGAATTAAAAAAGTTTCAACTCTGTATTTATGCGAAAATTTAATTGACTGAAGATGTTAGATTATCTAAAAATTACACCTGTTTTTTCTGGGAGAATTTATATTTACGCGTTACAATCATCATGCACGCCTATCAGCAGTACTTGAAAGATTAAAAAAATTGCTCTAACATACATGGCAGTAGTAATCAAATAAATTCGTGCCCTTCTTTTTAATTCTTACGTAAGTATATTATTGAGCCTGTGATCGGCAGGCATGATTACATTCACAAAAAGGTTTTCTAGTGACTTTGGTCACAGTTACTGCAGCAACTTCAGATGGATAAAGGCTTGCTAATATGCATATTTCTTTTAGTCCTGCAATATTGGTTACATCTAAGCAATTGAAAATATCATATTATATATATTTACTACAATACGAACATTTCTGTCCCCTTGGTTATCTAATTACTTTATCATCATTATAAGTAGATTACATATTAACGTTATATATTATTTTTAAAAGTACCTTCTGAATGCTAGTTCGTATAATACCTCGATTGACTGTAAGTTTAGGACATAAAATATGTACACTACTCCATGCTACTATTTAGTTTGTTTAAATTCATGATTATTTCCTCTAAAAAACATATTTATGAAAAAAATGGATAGTATTATATGGAAAACTGACTAGTTATTTGTCTGCGATGATTAAGAGCTGTATACAATGAAGGAAAACACAATACTTCATGTCATTTGCATAATATACTTTCCGTAACATCTTTAGATATGTATGAAAACGACGTGCTGTTCTTGCTGCGTACTGGGAGATATAGCTTCTCACGTCGGCGAGTCATATATAGTAAACTGTCTATTTCCGTGCACTTTCCCTTGTATTCGAAGCAAGTTCAGGGAAAAATACAATTTGCGCCCCACCCTCATTTTAAAGAGTCCGACCCTGGACGACTATATGGCCTGTTGCCTCCCTGTTTGGAGTAGTGTATCGCTATGTCAGGCTGCTAGAGAGCTTTCTTTGCGAGAGAAAAAACCAGAGGGGGAAACGATGACAAGGTAATGTGGGTTATTTAATCCCTCACCCCCACCTTTTCGTTCAGTAAGCTTCATATTCAACGAATTTTCACTTCTAACGATTTAGCAAAAACCTTTTATTGTATCCAAGTCCAGCTTTCAGACTTTTGGATAAAACAGTGGTGTCGACAGATTTTTGTATATTAAGTTTATTGTACAACTATATGTTTATATTTATATTCTACTGTTGGTATATATGCCCATTGCAATACTGGATTGGCTGAAATTGATGAAAATTTTGCAGTATTACTTATCTCTGTATGATTGTGTACGCGACACAATGAAATAATTTTTCAAGCAAGCGATATGGTCCTCCCTAGTTTTAGTAGAACCATCAATGCAATCTAGTTTTCAAACTGCAAAGATATTGGCTGTATTCAGTATCAATTTATCTGTAACTTAATTGCTGTTCTTATCCATAATGTTTTACTGCTCTACTGCCGAGATCGTCGTATATATAGATATCTTTGCATTGAAGAACTGTTCCAATAAATTTATCATGATACTATATGATCTCAACAGGTGATGTATCAAGTACTATCTGCCTATCTGCAGTTTTTCTTGCGTTCCATTCTACACCGTTTGTACTCCTTTCTCTCTCTCTCTCTCTCTCTCTCTCTCTCTCTTAGCTCATAAGTTAATTTTTCAGGTAATCTCTCTGTGCCGATGATAAAATTTGACCAGTAAATCTATCACAAGGTATGGTTGTTGTATCAATAAATGGTGTTCTTCGCAGAATTTTAGCTTTTTCTGTATGAATCCTTTTTTGGGCGCATTGTCTCTTTTCTTTGTAACCATTGCCATATAATCTGAATATTAGTAAAATTGCATGCTTTTTCTTTATTGGTGCAGCAATATCTTTTATGTTGTCAATAAAAATAATGAAGCAAACATCAATTTCTGTTTTTACTCAAAAATCGTCATTTCCTCCAGAAATAATGTCTGTGAATTTATATTAACCATTGATAATGTCCCCCAATCGTGTCCCTCGCTTAACTAAAAAATCTCCTGCAGTCTGAGCTAGCCAAAATTGCCTTACAATTTGGGAATTCTAGAGTTAATCCGGATTTCCTAATTCTGTATCTTGTTGTAGCCAAATTTACATCTACAATAGTCTAAGTATTATTATTCTTTTGCGGTTTCACAAAAAATCTGTAATACTTATTAAATAAATGCATCCTTCACATTTTCGGTGCTGCGCCTTGGACTGGATTGAGTACAATATGCTTGATATAGGTTATATGAAGTACCTTACTCATTCTACTTGTACACCATTATTCAATGTGGACAAAGATGTGCCGAAATGTACTGTTTTAAGTAGAGTATCGGAGTTTGTTTTTTGCTTAAACCTTACAATTTCATTGAAAGTAGCTTGTGTGATTTTTGAATGTGGAGCATTGAAATGCCCAATTAACTGTGATTTATTGAACGCTTGGAACAATGTCAATAGGCAGTAACAAGTACTGAAGAATCAAAGGAATAAAAGTCAGTATTTTCCTTTCCGAATTGACAGACCTTGATGCTGTTTTAGAGTATTTGAGTCTAATGGCCAATAAGCACCAGGAATTTAAGTTGACTGTAATTGTTAAGAACCACTTGGTCAAAATTACTCACTGAAGTGTTAATTTAAAATATGAGACAATATACTTTGCGGCCACTACTCATTTGAAGTGCCAAATTTTAAGCTTTTATTGATGCCGCAAAGAAGGCTTTGTTTAGGTTTTTAATAATAGTACTCTTGTCAAGGTCTTATAAACTAACCTTGAGAATCTAATGTAGCTGGATATCAACAATAATTTTGATGTCAATACATCGTTGTAGATAACTTTAAGCCTGAAAGGTTACAATAGCTAGGTCATTTCCAAAATGGAGCTGAAAAGTGAAAATAAACTTATATTTGTAAGGTAAACATTGAATATCTGATGGTTTGGTCAGAAATATCCTACTTTTAGAAAGCCAATGAATGCTTTTTAAAGGAAATCATAAAGCAGTATGTTGCATTTTGATTGAGTATGTAATTCTCAGCTATAATCTTTGAAAATTGTTTGTACATTAAGAAAGCAGATGAAAATGTGCTAACCCACTCAAATTTGTGCACAGCTGGAATCATTTACTTTCACCTTATTTGCTTTCCAAAACTAAATTGCTTTGCACCTTCAAACTTAATTATTTCATTTTCATTTTCAGCACTACAAATATGTACAAAAGATAAAAATTGCGTAATAAATTCAGTTAAAAATGCACAAAATTACAAAATATAATAGCAAAAAATTAACAAGACTTTGCCACATAGTTTAAGATTTATTACACTCTTTTTTTGTGCTTCAACAAATTTGTCCACCTCCCAGATCCTATAGCCATCAGGTTTCTGATTTATTCTGAATTTTATTTGCATTTACATGTCCTTTAGCATTGATTAAACAGGGCAACATGATATCAATTTTTTCTATCCCTAAATGTTCTACTAGTGCAGGATATCATGTTTCGATGTTTGTCAGGATATTTGCCAGTCCTGCTATCTCTTTAAGTCATTACAGCATAATTGCTTGGCTATGTTCACCAGTGTTCATCTTTATTTACCTATATATCACCTACACCTTTTCTATAATTTTTGCCCCTTTTACCTATTTGTGCCTTTTTCCTATTTGCGCCTTAAAAGCCAAACCCTTTATGTCTCTACCTTTGTCACAATCCATTAGGGAATTATTTGTGCACCTACTCTACAAATTGCCATGTGTCATCTTTCTTACAGTTACTTGGAAACATCTTGGATTATTTTCTACAACCAGTTCAACCTACAAAAGAATGATTCTATTTTCATCATGCTCCCTCAATATTCTTCTTTACCAACTTTAAACTCCACTTCAAATGACTGGATATTATTCTAGAGCAGTCATCAGAGCTTTAATCTCGTTAGAATTAGCCCTTTTATCAACTACTCTGCTTTATTTCCACTGAAGACAATATCTTGGAATTACATAAATAATTCTAGAATTGTCACAAGAATACATATGAAAATTACTGCATTTATTTTTGCACAAGATGCAGCAAGATTCACCAAAAGGCCAGTTTCAAGTGCACTTCAAGAGGGTATACTACAGGAGCTAGCAGGGACATGTTTATTTGTTCAGTATTGTTTTTTTCTTCACTCTTCATGTTTATTAAAACTTTTATATTTTATTAAATCTTTTTGTATTTGCTGTTTTCTCTCTGCCTACATTGGCATTCACCCCACCTTAGGCACTAATAAATATATTATATTGTTGCATTGTCTCTTCCTTTCTCTTAGCAATGTTGCCCAAATATAGTATCTAACAAAGCTTCTGATTAAAATGTTTCTTCATCTGTACTCTTTTTATGGCATCATTTTACATATTGAATATTATCAGGAATTAACCCCTAACAAAGATAATTCTATTCTGTAGCTACGGTATGTTTCTCCTGGTACCATGTTGAAGTTGCAGTTTAGACTATGAGAAAAAGTTTCAGTTAAAATTATGAGAACAAGTTCCAGTTAAAATTATAAGAACAAGTTTCAGTAAGTGATATTTTGTTATGTTGATGAAATCATCTCACTTTTATCAACACAATTTAGGATCTAATAATGTATGCAATCTGTCACAGATTTCTTGTGCTTCTATTGTGTAATACATTCCTAACAAATATATACTTCAATGTTAGGAGCGTAACACGCAACACAAACATTAGAAATTTGTGACAGAATACGTATATCATTACATCCTAAATTGTGTTGGTAGAAGTTATCTTACTTCATCAACACAACAAAATATCACTTACTGAAACTTGTTCTTATAATTTTAACTGGAACTTGTTCTCATAATTTTAACTGAAACTTTTTCTCATAGTCTAAACTGCAACTTCAATATAGTATCAGGAGAAACATACCGCAGCTACTGAATAGAATTATCTCCGTTAGGGGTTAATTCCTAACATTTATCTTCAAGAGATAATTTGAAAATTGTGACATAATTTATAGTATTATGCATATTTTTCAGCATAGCTTTTAGCATAACAATAATTGTGGCTTGATGACAGTAGAGTTTAGTAAAGCAATGTATACATAAAGTAAAGCAGCTTTTCCTTTGCTGGAAATTTTAAATGTATTGTTGTATTACTGAATGAACATGTCAATTCTATCAAGAGGATCTACAAAATAATTTGAAAAATTACAGATTGCAAGTTTAGGTAATTTAAAAATAAAGTTGAGAAAAAAGAACATTATTGTTGAAGTCAATGATTGCAAGAAAGCTGTGGAGGCTATAGTTCCTGCAGCTTCTCTAGACTCAAGCCTTAGATATTAAATATAATAGACATATTTTGTACCTTGTATAAAAAAAAGAGGAGTTTAAGTAAGAATTTGTCAAAAATATGAAAATCATAATAGAAAAAGAAGCATATTTTTAACTTAGTTTTTGAAATAAAAAAAGAAAATTTCTACACTTCAATAAAAGACTGCAACTATCAAAAATAACTATAAAATTTTTAGAGTGAAGCATAGAAGTCCAGTACAAATTGAACTCAACAAACATAATAACTGCGCTGGAATGTACGTGAATAAGAATAAAACATTGTAAAAAGACTTCAAAGTAAGTTGATAAACTAGCATTAAATTCTTAACAGATGGAAACTGAATAACAGCATTTAAAAAATATTATTTTTGCTTAAATTAGAAAACAAAAAACTGAGAAAACTTGTCAGCTACAACTGATAATGAATTTGAAGAAAGCTCAAGTTTCAAATCTTTGATGCAAAGCAGAGCAAGAGACCTATTGTACTCTGAAAGCTAGAAAAAGAGATTTGAAGGAGCAAATCAACTTGATGCAGCTAATGAAACTATTTCAAGGTGGTTGATGATTTTAATCTGATATTTGATGCAAAAGAAAAGAATAAAATATGCAAGCACCAGAGGTTGTGGCTCTAAAACCATAGATCATCGCTTTGAAATCAGAGATTAAATTTTTAACTCATATGCATGCAAAGTTTGACAAGATGGAAAGTACACAAGCTTTACACTTTGAACAAGCAAAAACAATGGTAGCAAAAAAGTTTGCTTTTCAAATCTGTGATCTTGCATTTAAACATATGTCAACCACTAAAGCATCAAAAAATTAACTTGATACATCAAATTTTAGGAAAAAACCAGAATACCAGTTTTAAGGTGTTTTAAGCTCATAAACATTTTAAATTTGTTATATAATATAAAGCCACTCTTCATTAATCTGCTATTATTTGTCAGGATTTTTGTATATTACTGTTCTAATTCCCCATTCTAGATCATGACCCGTAACCCGTTTTATCCGTCAATATCTTTTGTGAGCCATTTCATAACTCATTTTCATTCTATCCGTCTATCCATGATTTTTCAGGATTTGCTCTACAAAGCCCAACAGTTCATTTCATGAAGTTTTTTTACCAACATTTCCAATCTACTCGTAATTGCAGCATTTCTACATCATTGGCTAAAATTGGAATTCCTTTTGGTTTTCTGTAAACTTCTTTGCAATTTTGAGGAGACTCTGGATTTCTACAAACTACTGTGTATTTTTCTTTCTTCTTATCACTTCTTCACTTTTTTCTACTTCTCCCAGAAGAAGTGTGCTAACTCTAGCAGCATGCTCCCATAGCGTGCAATAAGTAGAGGTCACTACTAATATACATTCTTACTTTACCTTTCTTTCTTGTTTTTTGTTCCCTTGCACTGTGATTACACTCACAGCGCGTTGTATATTCATATCTTTCTCTCTTTTTTCCCAACACTTTTATTGCATAAAGTAACTACCAAAAGTCAATTAAATGAGTTGAACACTGTGTCAGGATCTAATGTGTTCCGCCGTGTCATCCATTTATGAATTACCGTTTCTATACAATTCTTTCAGGGAGTTGTGGTTATACAATCTAATTCAACTTGTGTGTGGAACAAGTTGTAGGATGTTAACAAGATTCATTCTTGTCAACACAGGCAATAAGATTAATGGTATAGTAGTATACATATAATATTCTGTGCTTTTATATTTCCTGGTTTCTTGGATTATACGTACATAAAATTCATTGGTCTTTACACACGGGCAGTCAGCTGTTTCTTAAAATGATTTTTGCTCTAAGTATACTATTTCAAAAAAGTTGAACAAATTACTCTGTTTGATGAGTACCCATTTTTACATCAGTACTACTCAAGTTTAAAATGGTTTAGCCCAACACTTTTAGAAAAACTTCACATAATGTTTTACTTTTTATTGATAAGTTTTTTCACACTAGAAAAGTATTTGTCAAATGCTCAGATTTCAAGACTTTCAATTTGTTACACTTAAATTTAAAAGAAAATGAAGGTCATGGTATATGACAAATATTCTCAATCACTAGTGTCCATCTCATTTCTTGGTGAGCAAAAATACTTTTTTAATTACAAAGAATTACTAAAACAAAAGTATAGAGCTGAAAGAGAAGATTTAAGTATCATGTATATTACTCTTACAAAATTTGCTGATCTCTTAAGTAACAGAAGCTGTCATGCCCATCAATTCTTGGGAAAGGAATGTAATTGACAAAATGTGAAGTAGTGTTCTTTCCCTTCTTGCATTTCTCAAATTTTTAAAATAGCATAACGTTTGCTTCCAAGTGGTAAATGTATAATAAAGGTTACAGAAATCAATTGTATTAGACTTTCATATGTAATTTTAAAGTTTGACTCTTAATACAAATTTTATTGATGTAAGGAATAATTTTTTAATCTTTTTCATTTTTGGATTGCTTTCAGTATAGCTAATGGTTACTAGAGCTTAAAATCAAATGACATTATGTGAATTTTTTGGTCAGCTACAAACTTGCACACTTTTTTAATAAAATATTTTAGCCCTTTTTTAAAATGTAAAGAGCCTACAAATATTTAGAATATAGCCTGTTGAATTAATAATGTTACTCCATTCAATAAAATATGAGAATAAGTCTTCAATGAATTTTTTAAATCTTGGTTACTAGACTCACAAATTAGTATGAGGCATTTCATCAAAACCAAATAATAACTTATTTCTGGTTATTACTTTATTTTTGCATGTACTCAGTATATGCCAATTTTCTTAATATTCAAATAGTGAAGTGTAATAGTAAGATTGTATTTAGCCAATGTTTGTCATATTCAAGGCAAAAACTGACTGAAATCACTATTGTGTGATTGTTTTTATTATTATCGAGTAGCAACATCAACTTCAAATAGGCATACTAATAAAAATAGTTTAAAAAAGTGAAATAAAGATTTTGCCTTCAATAAGCTAATTTTAATATAAAAGTTGTTTATTTTTTGTAGTTACCAGTTTTTAAGTTTGAAATTCAAATGGGTAATTATTTGTTAGCTTGCTGCACAACATATTTTCTTTTTTTTCATTCTAGTGCTTAGCATTGTCATTATTCATAAATATGTAAATAGGATAGGTAGTAAATATTTTACCTATAGTTATACTTTATATCTGTAAGCAAAGAAGAAGAAATTGAATGTCAAAAGGCCATTTACGACAGGTGGATTGTTAACTAGCCTAATGCTAAGAAATGATAGAGGACTAAGCTGTTTTTTTTAATTGAGAGAATTCTAAGCTGAAATACAGAATGCATTTGACTAGTTAACTTGAAGTGTAGTTGTCTTCAACAATTAAATTATTTTCACTACCCAAAAATTCTGCGGTCTCAAAAATAAATATTTATATCAAAACGATTTTTCTAATTAAAATGGTTGCTATTGCAGCTGTATCATATATTGAGTTATGTAATGTTTATTTAATTTCTTGCTATTATTTTAAAGTTATAGTTCAGACATATTCCAAGCGTCCAAATCGCCTTTAGTTTCTGTTTTCTGAGTTTCATTCAAACGATTTGCATTCCATACCATATATTAAGTACAGAATAATTACTGACAGTGCCCATAAAATTCATGCACAATGTACAAATAGATTGCCTTTGGCAAATTTATCATATCTATATATGCCGAGAAATTTAAGTGCACATTAGTTTTTCTAGCAGCTTTTTACATTACAGCTGTGCAGCTCTTATGGACTCCTACTACGCAGTAAAATGGTCGAAAGTAAAAGCTTTTTTAAAACTGATAATTTGACTTAAAATCACATTAAAACCATATTTACCTGGTTAAAAACCCAAACAAGGAATTCAGTGGATTCCTTGTTGGGCGTCCAGGTAGCGAAAAAATTCGTGCCAATTTAGAAAATTGAGTCATTTCTACTAAATTCCCTACACTTATTATATGAGAACCAGAGGCTATCAAACGCTTGTTGATGTTTTTCTAATTTTTACCATGTTTTTGCCTAGAATGTTGAGATCGTTGACTAGTGTTGGGATTCGTTCATCATGTCGTCTGATGAGAACACGATCAAGTTTATCTGCGACAACAACCGCAAAAGATATAGAAACGCCATTTGAAATGGCAGAGCCGTATGTTGATGATGAGAGTGAATCATTCTTCTACGGCGATCGAGTACCGTTCGAATCTCTCGGTACGCTTTCTAGAAACTAATTTTCATCACAAGGTGACGACTGCTTATATGCCTGTGTAATTTGCATATGTGAAGAATTTATCTATTGTACATCTATTGGATTATACTACTTCTATGGAAGATTGCTGCGAAATGCAAGTTTTTTAGTTTAATTATAAAGTCGTCTCCTCAACTTCTGCGTAATAAATTTTGCAATGAAACTGTCGCACATCTTGGTTTTCGTAGAGCGATATTCCGAATAGATGCAATACATGGGCTCAATAGCTGGCACAACTCTAAAATTCTAAGAAATGTTCTTTACAAATCTTAGGTCTTTCTCCTTCAATCGTGGATGCAATGAAAATACGCGGTGCACCCTGCAGTACCACGATACAAGCCTTGGCAATTCCCAAAATTTTAGCTGGCCAAGATGTAGTGATCGGGGCAGAAACTGGTAGCGGAAAAACGCTGTCGTACATGCTACCATTAATACACGAACTCTCAACCAGGTCTGTGAGTAGCCCAGCGCCGGAACTCCTGGGTAACGCCAAGTCCTGGGAAATGTTTCCTGATAGTATTGTCTTGGTACCAAACAGGTGCATTCTGATTTTTGGTTTAGATGGATCGTCTAATGCTTTCTTTTAAGTAGAAATTTTTTTATATCTAAAATTCATTCCATTTTTATTTGAAAGAAACAATTAAAATTTCTTTAAAAAAAATTGAGTACTTTTTCTACTTGTCAATTTTGAAGGTAAAGAATTGTGAAATTTTTCTATTTCATCCTACAACTCATTTTTCAATTCTAGATATACAAAATTAGTCTAATTTGATTTTCAATATCTTAATATCTATGCTCAATTTTAACTTTGAACAGGGAACTGTGTGAACAAGTTCGCCGGGTTACAGTGGATCTGTTAGAAGATATGGGAAGCACGTTACGAGGTAAGAATTATAAACCAATTCTACTTCCTTTTATCGCATCATATATATATATATATCCTCTAAAATCTGTCATAGTAGCAGCATATTATTTATAATTAGGGTATTTTTTAAGAGCTGGTGATACTTATATTTAAAGTAATTGATTGATGATAATGTCTGTATGCTTCAGTGGATGCTTTATTTGGAGGTGCTTGGGATTACCCTTATCATGAGAGCCGCCCCGCCCCCGATATTCTTATTTGCACACCCTCTTTTTTGGCTGGTTATGGCAGCTTACGCAACATACCTATATTTATCAAAGTCAGGATGTTGATTATCGATGAGGCAGATATGCTAATGGACGGGAATTATGCAAAGCAACTAACGGATATACTTACAGGTATTATAATTACTGAATCATCTGTCAAATCTCAATTAAGGATCATTGACTTGTTACAAAGACTATTTAATTCAAAAGATCAATTTTTTATTTTTTAATGGATGTAGTGGAAACAATTAAATTTGATTAGAAACGAAATTTAATTGAGCAAAAAAACTACATCAAAAAATTAATTACAACTCATATGTACTGACTTCAATTATATGTCCAGCTTTTATCGAATGATTCTTTTTATTTTCAATAATTTTAAAATATAGTTCTATTTTATTGGGCTATTTATCAAATTCTAAAACTTTTCAGTGAATGTGTGGGAGCATAAGGTTCATGAATTTATTCCTAGTCTTTTTTGTGAAGTTTGAAGAATAATGACTTGAATGATTGTATTGGATTGATACTTAAGATTCTTATGCAAAACAGTACACGTTTCCAATAAAATCAAATGCATTTAGACAATAAGCCTTTTCTTTGTATGAGAAAGTTAAAAAGTGCGTGCTGTCCATTTCTTCTCGTAGGCTTTAGGCGGGCCTCACGTGTGGACCCCAAGCTCCTACCTTCTGCCGAGGCTCGAGGGGATCAAGCTACCAGTTCATCTCCAGCGAAAACTCAATTTGTGCTAGTAGCCGCGACCTTACCAAGCTACGGGCTGAAGAGCATTAATTCCTTAGTACAGAAAGCATTTCCAAACGCTGTCCGGGTGACTGCTGACCACATGCATCGACAGCACCCAGCACTTCGTCAAGAGTGGGTACATGTGCAAGACGATAAGGATATAGTTGACAGAGGTGATCAATTTATGAAAATATTTACCTGCAGTTGCCTCGCACTTAAATCTGCGATTGAAACTGACCAAACCCTAGCATAAACTTTATTAGTTATTCAATTCATGCCTTGTTATGTAGGGATATATGGTGGTTACTTTTTTGGTTTGCACTTTCGCCTCTTTCTTATGACTGCCCTTATTTCTCCATATTAAAGTACAGACTGATCCCAAAGCTTCACTATTGCTGAGACTTTTTTACCATAATAAAAAGATTACAATGTAGTTGACTTGACTTGATTCGATTGTAAATGCAATCAAGTGTTGCTGTTTTGTAAGTAGTCAGCCATTTAGTGTCCAACATGAAATATAAAAGTTTAGAAAATTATGGCCAAGTTTTGCCTAAATATTTATAATTTTTATGCATGCTAAAAACCTCTAATGAGGGTAAAATTATTTTATTTCTGTAAATATATATTGCAATATTTACTAATACTGAAAAATTTGTCAAATCTTGTGAACAATACTCAGATAATTATCTTTATTGGGAATGTTGCTTTATATATATTTAATTTTATGTGCAAATAAAAAAATTAATTTCCAGAAACTGGAATTGAACTACGGAGCAACGCTCTAAAGCGTGTAATTAGCGAAAATTCTGAGGAAAGGACAATGGTGTTTGCCAATACTGCAGCTAGCTGCAAAGTTGCTTTTTCGTTGCTAGAAGAGAGTGGTATTTCAGCGGCTCCATATCATAAGGATATTCTTCCTGCCCAGCGAGCCGAGTATTTGACTGCATTTTGTGCTGGTAACCACCTTTAAAATGTTTCTCCATAAATTTATACTGTCAGTTACATTAAAAAAATTATTTAATCGAATACCCCGGATAAGAGATATTAAAGTTTGTCAGCAAACAGAGTCTTTATAGCGATAAATCTGTCAAGTGATAAAATGTATCATGTAGTGAAATATCGATTTATGGAATATCATCTGCCATACATGATTTCTTTTTTTGTATAGGTGAATTTAGTTTACTACGAATCGATCGGGGGCACCAAATTGATTCTTTACATCTAAAAATCTGAAGTTGGACTTAAGAATTTTGTTTTAGTTGTTTTAAGTATTATTTCATGTATTTGACATTTAGTAGGTAATTTTGAACTTTTTAAACTGTAATGGTATTTCAGTCTAATTTCCCTACAGTAAAAAATAGTAATTTTTCATTAAGCTGGTAGATAAAATGGATATGAAAAATATCCAAAGATATTGATGAACGCAGCGAATCTTTCTGCTTTTCTGTGTGCTATGTCGTGTCAGGCTTTTCAAAATTAATATTTTTAACTATTCTATTTCCACTCAAATAGGGGACATAAGAGTTTTAGTATGCACTGATTTGGCAGCAAGAGGTCTCGATGTGCCGGGTGTACAGCATGTAGTTCAGTATGATTTTGCCCTTAATGTGGTCCAGCATCTCCATAGACTTGGTAGGGCTGCAAGGGCTGGGAGAAGAGGTAAAGCCACCACTTTTGTGGATAATGAGGGGGCCGAGCTGGCCCGTAGCGTCCGTAATGCTGGGTCTGCAGGAAAGGTCGATGCTAGTTTCAGTCGGAAGAGAGGATTTCGAAAGAAAATCAAAAAGCAAACTGAGCGAGAATCAGATGCAATGATTAATGGATGAACTTAATGATTTGCCTTGCATTTTTTTGTTTATTTTAGACATGTAGTTACTATCCTTTGTCCGTAATTTGTGCTGTTAAAAAATAATTGTAGCTTTTAGCAGTATTTTAAATAAAACAATATACATTCCTTTTGAAGTATTGAATGATATGTCAGAATGTATGCTTTTCCTTAAAGTATGTGTGGAATCAAATAAATTACTCTATACTAGGATTCAGAATGTATAAGCATAATGTTTAAATTGCTTATCAATACCTTTATGTACTAGCAAAATCTCCATGAGTTAAACTTGTCATCCAACTATCAATCAATGTTTAGGTGGCATATTTATTTGCAATCTATATGGCTATCACAATGGCAAAATCACTGTCATATAGTGCACATAAAATCTATGATAAAAAATATTAGAAGGACAATAAAAACAAAACAACAGCATGAATGTATGTTATGAAGTCGTGCAATGATATAAATGTAGTACGGCAGGTGCTCCTTCCAATTATGATAACATAGCTATGCAGAGTAGCAAGGTTTGCTTAATGCAAAACAGAGTGAATTGTGTTGAGCAATGTTTGCATCTTGAATGTGGAGCGGTCAGATAAGTAATTGTGGAGATATTGCTCCATGTACCGGCGGATATATCGATATAAGAAAAAACTTTGCAATAACATGGAAATTGTGCAAGATATTTATATTGCAATGTATCAAAATTTTGTGAATGATATCGGTTTGTGGATCTCTCCGTGTAGTGACGTATAGAGTGGCTTCCATATGTATATTTTGATTATCTATTCATGCAATACCTCTAAATTAGTTGAAGCAATAACTGTCAAACATTGATCCTGGCATGTGAAGTTCTAAAAGAATCTAATTAGTTTATCTCATTTTTCATATTTCACAAAGACAAATTCTGAGCTTTGTCGTGTTTTCTAGTTTTAACAAATCTATATAACTTGTGAAAAATGTGGAGGCAGTCACATCTCAACATTTTTAGAAGAAAATTATAGTTTTCAATTTTGGTTTTGGCAGCTTCAACTTTCATTCCAGTGCTCAATGATGTCTAGATTCAGCGACTCAAAACCAGTAAAATTTTACCCTATAGCCGTTTTTAAATTCATGCTTGAAAATGATTTATTGGCAATGTGGCATTGTACACCCATGTTGAAGTGATAAAATTTCACATAAAGAGACACGTACATGCAGCTATTTACTAACTTTTCAACTCGAATAATGATACTTGCATTGGTCATACCAGCAAGCATATTTTAGATAATGATAGTTATACTATATAGTGGTAACAAGCCATATTGAAATCTTTTTTGAAGATATGGAATTAAGTTGGAGTATTTAATAACATAAATATAAGAATATGCTTGAGTCAGAAGAGGTTAGTTTGTCTGCACCTCCAAGTATTTAAAATTATTCAGTAACTGCATTGTTTAATGACTTTGTAACATAGCAGGCATGTTAATACTTCATATTCCACTCATTTCTGAAATCTGTGCATATACTTGCTGTATAGCATATTTGAAAATTGATCAACAACACAGCTTAAAAGTTCTGACAATACTTATGCTGTGAGTGTGGTTCACTGCAAATATGGTGGAACATGTGGGTCATGCATTAAACTTTGAATACCACTATGAAACCTTAATTACTGGCTTGTTGGCTCTGCATTAGTCATGATACCCAGCACACTAACAAGACAGAATTCTGCATAAAGATTAAAATCTGTTAAATTTGTGGCTAAATTTCTTTTGTACTTAAGTTTAGACAACAAAAAGTTCTGGTAAAAAATCGATAAAGCTGGTACTATCATTGTTGAAAAAGCTGGAAATGCATGTAACTAGAGTAAAATTTGCTCTGCGCTCATGGATAGAGAACAGGGAAAAGTTTATCCATACTTTTATTGAGGTTATGCAAAAAATATTAGTTCAAGTTGATTGAATAAGAAAAATTATTAAAAGGTTTTATTGGATAAAAACCATTTTTAACAATCTTGATAAAAAAGCACTGAAACCTGACAAGTGTTGAATATGTGCAGTGTCGCTGAATTTCAATCTAATTAAGACTATCATTATCTCAACAGCATGAAGCTTGAGACTTTCTGAATACTAAATAAAATATACAAGAGGGTGCATGCTGTTCATTACCACACTTGGCAGTGCAAAAGTGAAAGTTACAAAGTAGGAACATGCTCGTATGTATGCTGAACAGGGAGAAAGAAAACTCCCTTTTATTTAACATGGATGGATATCAGAAATGAACTTTCACTTGTTGTCCATTCATAATTCAGTTACAATTTATTAGGAGGAATTTATTAATGTCAGCAAAAAGTGATTTTTCTTCTTAAACTTCTTTTGTGTCTCAAAAGCATTGATTGTGATGCATTGCTCTAAATCTCTTGCAGCATTTTATGCCTATATATGTCCTGTTTTTTTCATTATAAACACAGATCCACATTGAATGAGCATTTCCACTAATTTTCAACTAGCTCAATACATGCCATTCATGATGCCAGTCATTTTATTTTTCGTGAGTAAATCGTTATTTTCAAAAGCTGCTTCAATTCAGTTTTACTCGCCCAATTTTGAAGAACTAGATATCACCTACTTTTAGCCTTTTTTCAATCACATCTCTTTTGCTATTCTGTGTAGTGTTTGGTGCAGGTGTGTCATAGCAATTAATACATTGTCAGTTGATAACTAAAAAATTACAAATTTTCAACTTTGCACCAGTGTAGGGCAACCAAAATCTTGCACCACCATTGAAAGTGTCAATATTCTTCATTTTCAATCGGCAATAAGAGCTTTTGGTAAAGTGATTCTTTTTTTAAATATCCACTCTTTCATTTGGAGGCTGATTCTTAGTCGCCCCACGGTAGTGCATTTAGAGATTCAGCTAAATTTTTACGTCAATTTGAGTTTAATTTACATTAACGCTGAACATAACGTTATTGTTTCCTAAATGAATGATTAACATTTGCTATATATAATCGAAACGTTAAGCAAATTGAAATTTTCACGAATATTTGACTAAGTGCGAAAAAAATTTTCTTTCGTAGGCTTCGGATTAGGGTACTATAATAATGAAAAATTTCCTACTATTGGCTGTATTCACGTTATTTTGCTCTATAGTCCAAAGTTCCGCTGTGTTTCATCCCACTAAAGGAGTCTTAAGCGGTCATAGATTCCATGAGACTCTGCTTGACCTTCGCGGTGGCGGAAAAAAGAAACAAAAAATATCAAGCGTGAAGGTGAGTCGTATGGTAATCTATCCCTACTTTACTGATATTTAACCTTAACTTTTAATTCTAAACTCTGACTTGAACTCATTATAACTTAATATCATAGTTCTCAGGTTAAACCTGAATTTTTGAATTTATAGTTTCGAGCCTAGCCTACTACTAAATGAACTTTTTAGTAAAAGTTTTGTGCTCTAATGCTATATTATTTATTTCATATCAGAGAAAAGACCTGAAACAAAAGAAGAAGTCCAAAATCACGTTATGGCTGTACATCAAATCATATTTCGCTTCACTTCTTGATCCTTCATTTGATGACAGATTCATTGAAAGCCCTGTACATTCTATGAGCGGCACAGCTAGCCTTAAAAATAAAAAAGATACTTGAACAAAAATATCAAGGCGTTTCTGTATTTTACAAAAATATTTTTTCAGATTAATAGGTTCACATTAAAAAAATTGCTCGCAATAGAATAATAGAAGATATTTATGCTGAAATTTTCATGTACTCGCCTGCATTTGTTCTTGATGCAAAAATGGTTGTTTTGATCAACAATACAATAGAGTTCTGCTTCTCCCTCCCAAGAATATCGCAGATTTACAGATACACTAGTTAAAATTGTTTTTGACAATATATACGAATTAATGCTTCTATAATTGCATTAGGAAAGAAAGATGTTGCAATTTATTGTAAGTTAGGTACCCGCAGTTTTATGCACATGTTGTGCTCTTCAGTAAAAGGTGAATGACCTGTTTTTTTAATTATTGCAATGTAACTGTCATATACAGGGGGTAGAACCTTTCTTGGTGGATTTTTGCAACATTTAACTGAAATAATTGTATAGCTCACTTAGATTGTATTATCAAAAATTTACTTTAGCTGCTGCACCTTCTACATTTTGGTTAATATCGAAATTTTTTATGGCGTTTGAGAATGCAGCAAAAGGCAGGTATAGTCGCAATTATTGAAAAACTAGCAACCAAAATAAAATTTGATAACCTTACTAGGTACTTTCATCATCATGCAGTCGATATTTGATAAACTGATTCTGTCGATTACTCCAAATATCATCAGTTAATCGAGCAAATTAGAATCCATTGATCACATTATACATCAGTAAACAAAGTCAGTGGAGTGGCGAAGCTATCAAATGATAGAATATCTCGTTTAGTAGACTATCTATTTAGGGAATAATAGCTTTATTTGAGAACTTTTCTAAAAGAGCTAACAATCAATTTAGGGAATAATAGCTTTCTTTGAGAACTTTTCTAACAGAGCTAACAATCAATTTAGGGAATAATAGCTTTCTTTGAGAACTTTTCTAAAAGAGCTAACAATCAATTTAGGGAATAATAGCTTTATTTGAGAACTTTTCTAAAAGAGCTAACAATCAATTTAGGGAATAATAGCTTTCTTT